>WAAG01060260.1:19499-177593 GCA_013390105.1 Tichodroma muraria | reverse complement strand
TGAAAGTAAAATGTTTAGGTTTTCTGGGCTCTCTCTTTGGCCTGCAGCCAGCTACAGAATGTGCAATCTGTGTGATTGATTCCCAGCTGAGTTGCCTCTTATTCTACAGCAGCAAGTGCAGAAGCTGAACTTGTGTGGAGTTTCTCATCTTCATTCCTGTAAATGAATATATGTCAGTTCAGGAATGGCCTAGACTTGATAAGAGCCTCAGCTTCAGAGAGGTCACAATTGGACTTAGGTCCTGCTAGGTGCTATGGGCCTGGGCTAGAGCTATTTTTGCACATAGTCTGTCTTCCCTTTTAACATTTTTTGTAACATATCGTAATTTCTGCAGCTAGAAATTTAGAGCAGAGTGTCTTTTGGAGGAGAAAATCCAAAGCCTTCTGGATTTGGTCAGAAATTCACTTGCTTTACTGTTTATTTTCTGTTTATTTCTATTAAAACACTTTCCCTTCGAATTAGAGTTGCTCAGTTTTTCAGCTGACATTTCTTAATTATGTCAACCAGTAGCACCTACACACCACTGTTTTGTGGAACAGTTATGTAAATTGTCACTCAGCCTAGAAAATAGCAGTGGTGCAGAGATGTTGCTTGCATGGGGTTCGGTCATTTTGTGGGATACTTTTGCACTTGTTTTTTGTTCATGCAACAGTGATGCATGAAATAATTATGTGAGACAGTTAATGTACTAGCCCTTTCCTGTGTAACTGTAGAGTGAAGAATGGAATGGCACTCAATTTTGGCACATTTGAAAGCAATTCACATTCCAAGACTGAGAGGTTTTGATGCTTATCTGTGTGATTCTTCTTTTCCCTTCCTGATGTTTAGGTCTTTTTCTGTTGCTGAACCCAACACAATAATTAAGATATTTGGGCCAATTAGCTGTAGATGATTTAAACTCCTTATGCTTCAAGGCTCTTGGTGTGAAGCGTACTTTGCTTTTGCCCATCAGTGCAGGATACTCATGAGGGGTTGCTCTCTTGGATTAGTGGAGTTACTTGGGGATGTAACTGCTGAGATTCTAAAGTTACATTTAGAATAATATAGGGCTTTTGTTTTTTGAAAAGCTTGTTTTGGTGTTTGTTTTGAAAATAATTCAATTAACATTTATAACAGTGACTCAAAATCTTATGGTCACCCATGGCCTTATTTTAGTAAGAACAAAAATCACAGCTGCTGAAGTTGTTCCAGTTGTGTTGTAATATGTTGGTTTTTGCTGTTACAGAAGAAAACTCAGCAAAACAAGTTGATGATTTGGGGAGTCAGTTCACAGAGATTTTCATTAAACAGCAAGAAAATGTCACTCTGCTGTTGACTCTGGTGGAGGTGAGTAACTGTGTCATGTTCAGGCTGCTGAGAGATGGGTGGTGCTTTACCTGATGGGGAGAGCCATGGTTTTATCCCAGTGAAGCTGGTGTCAGGGGTGAGGTGTGCCAGGATCCAGTGAAGGTGGGGCTGGAGGTGAGTCAGAACTGACCTGGATGATCACCACTGGTTCAGCTTTTAAAGCAGGGGAACATGGAAGAGAATCACAGAAGCATTTAGGTTGGAAAACACCTCCAGCATCACAGAGTCCAACTGTTAGCCCAGCACCATGTTCACTGCTAAACTATGTCCCAAAGCGCCACATCCGTGTTTCCGGAACGCTACCAGGATGATTCCACCACTGCCCTGGGCAATCTTTTGAATGCCCAACCACCTTTTCAGTGAAGAAACTTCCCTGAATAGTTAATCTAAACTTCCCCTGGTGCACCTCGGGGCCATTTTCTCTCATTCTGTTGCTTGAGAAAGGGGTTTAGTTACTTAATTAGAAATAAGAAAAATTACTGCTCCCCAACCAGCTGTGGTTGTCCCTTGTGCAAGGATTGTTTTTCAGATGACCATTAAATCATCAGGAGACAGTTAAGTCAGAGATACAGTTCAAGTGGAAAGGATGACTGCTTTCCAGCAGCATGATATTTAACTCATTTTCTGATGGTTTTGTCCTCATGGACTGCCTTTTTACTTTGAGCTGTTAAAATTTTTCCCAAACTAGGCAATATGATTGTGCTTGAGGCAGAGAACAATGCAATTCTCTGTTTTTTTCTTTTCCTTTGTAGTCTAGCTTCAGTAAAAACCATGATATTCTTCTTTTCCCATATGGAACCTATGCCATGCTTTGAGCAGTGTTAAGGAGCTGTTAGTGTATCCAAGGTAAATACTGAGGAGTTTGTTACTTAGCATGCTCCTTTCCTTCCTTTCAGGAATTTGATTTCCATGTTCGTTGGCCTGGAGTGAAGCTACTGACATCTCTCTTAAAGCAGCAAGGGCCTCAAGTGCAGCAGATCATCCTGGTCAGCCCCATGGGTGCGTGCTTGAATCCATTGCTGATACACCTGGAGCTTGATGCTCAACAGATGTGGCGGAGGCCTAGAGGAGCCTCGAGCCAGATGTTTTAAAACATCTCATGATGTTTTAAAACTTCAAACTCCAGCATGAAAAAGCTGCACCTTTTCATGGTGTTTTGTTGGTTTTTTTTTAAACTGTTTCTTGCAGGTGTGTCCCGCCTCATGGATTTGCTAGCAGACTCCAGGGAGGTTATCCGCAATGATGTGAGTACGGGGGTTCTGCGTGGCCCCTCGGCGTGCCCTGTGTCAGTGTATGGAGGCCCCAGGAGCCTGTGCCTGCTGTCCATGGGGGGGTAGATGTGCTGAGTTGCAGGGCATGAGGGTGTGCCTGTGATCCTGGCTGAGGGTTATGCTGCTGATTCAGCATCCTCCCAAGAGCTGTGACTTGTGAAAAACGATGGAGTTCTGTTAAAACCCAGGTTTGATTTCTTTTCTTCTCCACGTGTCAAGGGAGTCCTGTTGTTACAGCAACTGACCAAAAGTAATGCAGCCATACAGAAGATTGTTGCCTTTGAAAATGCCTTTGAGAGACTTCTGGATATCATAACAGAGGAAGGAAACAGTGATGGAGGTACAGTGGAGTCTTAAGACCTAGCCTTGTGCTTCTGCAGCTATGAGCTGATGTTTCCAGGCTTACTGTAGTGGGTGGTTGGAGCTCTGTCAGTGGCTAAAAGGATCACAATTTATAGGCTGGTTGTAACAAAATAAGCAAAACCAGATTGACCAGGTAGCTGTGTTTCAGTCTCTTTTGAAAAATCAGCATACTTAGTTAAAACATTAGGTCACTCCTCTGAGCATGTGTGCATGAGTTAGTGTGTTCCTGCTGGACCTAGGCCTGTGCATGTATCTGCTTGGAATGGCAGTGTCAGATGGGTGTGCTGCATTTGTCCCTTACCCAGTTGAGCATCTGCGTTCTTCCCACAAGGTCCTTGGATGCTTGAAGTGGCTGGAAGTAACAACTTGCTGAGTTCCTTCAGCTGCACCCACAACTTCAGTTTTCTGGTCAGCTTCTTGACAAGTCAGTCACCTGTTGGAAGGGGAAAAGAATTTTAAAAGGAAGCAAAGAACAATGCAGCACTTGAGGGCTTGTTTTTTTACTAGCAATATGTGCTGCATTTACTACAGTCTACTTTAGTAACATGACAGGTCGCTGTTCCATGACCTTTCTGTGGGCTGCAGGAGCAGTTATTGCTTCTCTCCCAGCTATATTATTCCAGTTATGTTGGCATGGAAGTATTAGCAAACCTTTGATTTAAAGCTGCTATTTTAGGCAGTTAATATTTTTAGGAGACTTGTTACGTAAATTCCTATGTGCTAAGACTTCTCTGCTTTCCCCCCCGCTACTTATCTGTTCCTCTGATAGGAGGAGCCTTTATCTGAGTGTAATTCGAAAACTAAAAAGTAGCTTTGAAATAAGTTGAAGACTGTAGCCAGTAATTGTAGGGAATGAATATGTGAGCCAGGAAGAGCTGCTGCCTCGGAATTATGATGCAGTTCAGGAGGAGCTTCATCTGAGTGCATTTGATAGCGACAGTGTAGGATTCTGGAACTGGTGAACTTCAGGACCCGAAGCAATGGTGAGGTTTTGTTGGCAGTTTTTCCCATTTACCCACTTAACTGATGTGAGCTGTACATGCTTTGGAAATTTGCTTTGGACCTGTGGAAGAAAAACAGCTATCGTTTCACAAGGTTCCTAGTTATTGATCCAAGCTTAACGTGTGTTAAGAATGAAGAGCTCAGAAATGCGTGCTCTGTTCCGACTAGAACATCCTCAGTGTATGGACAAGCTAATTTCTTTCCTTGTGGCATATTTCAATTCACCAAGTGATACTTTGTCTCATCAGGCATAGTGGTGGAAGACTGTCTTCTCCTGTTGCAAAACCTGTTGAAGAACAATAATTCCAATCAGAATTTCTTCAAGGAAGGTTCATACATTCAGCGTATGAAGCCTTGGTTTGAGGTTGGAGATGACAACTGTGGGTGGTCTGCACAGAAAGTAACTAATCTTCATCTGATGCTGCAGGTAAGATGCTATTACAGCTCCTAATTACCGCTTCCAGTTCTTAGTCAGCTCCTGTGCAGTGAAAAGTGTCATGTCACAACTCTGAAATCCAGTTCTTCAGCTCAAGATTAGCTACCAGTGCTCATGAGCTCTGCTGCTTTCAGCACAAACCCTGTCAGAGGTAAATCTGTGATGGCCGGCATATCGGCATATTGCGTAACTCGATGTCACATGAGACTTAACAAATTTAAACTAAAACGTAATTAAGGGTGTTCTATGTAAAGAATCCCCTGATGTAAAACTGAAAACCGAGCTGCTGTATGTAGCAATGAGATAAACATTCTGTTCATTGTCTCCGGTCCTGTTTTACGGTGAAACCGCAAATGAGTTTGGTTTTGCGTTCGGAAGGTCCCAGGCTCCATTCACATGGTGGTGTTCCCTTCCCCGTAGCTTGTGCGGGTCCTGGTGTCCCCCACAAACCCCCCTGGTGCCACCAGCAGCTGTCAGAAGGCCATGTTCCACTGTGGGCTCTTGCAGCAGCTCTGCACCATCCTCATGGCAACCGGCGTTCCTGCTGATATCCTCACGGAAGTAAGAGGGGCGATGGATGGAGGGGTGGGAGCGCCCAAATGGGTGAGAGCAGCAGGCTGCAGGAGTGACCAGCTGCTGCAGAGACCAGCTGAATATCTGCCAAGCAACTCTTTCAGATGCCAGGGATGTCAGCTTCCTGTGTGGCAGCATAAATGGAAGAGTCATTTATATTGGTAAATTCCTGGTGTTCTGCAACCAGAAAGGATTTGGATTTGCCTATTTTTTCCCTTTTGATTTCAGCATATCCCAGAGCAGCTGAATTGATTAGTGACCTTTCCTGGTTTGGGGGTGGGTTTGTGGTTGTTTTTATTTTTTGGGAGAGTCTACAAATATTCTAATTTGATAGGCTTCCAGTGATGAGGAGTTTTAGCTTCTGGAAAGCCCTGCCAGCAGCGTAGGATGAGGGATTTTTCCCTTGATAAAACCATGTACTTGGATTGAGTGCAAACTCCCCTATTCCAGTTCTTAATCTCTTAAAAGGTTTCACCTTTTCACTTTTTAAAAATGTCCAGTTTAGCTGTTATTTTGCTGTCATAGAAAAACTCATCTGGCATACAGAATGAAGCTGGAGGTGACTGAGCTCTGTGTCCCTTAACCTTTGCTCAGCATCTTTCACGGCTGTTAAATGCCTTGATTTTGTGCACACTGGTTTTACTTAAGTCTCTGAGCTGAGGCTTTGTATGTACTTTTCAGTACTGAACTGTCAGGGTAAACTGGAATAATTGTGAAAGATCTAGGTGGTAGACCATGGCTCAGATCTAAACATGGATTTAACCTTCTTCTCTGCCCTTTCCCTAGACCATTAATACTGTATCGGAGGTCATCCGAGGATGCCAGACAAATCAAGACTACTTTGCCTCTGTAAATGCACCTTCTAATCCACCAAGGTAGAGGAAGAAAAGTGTTCTAAACTCTATTAGGTGATCAGGTATTGGTATGGGCAATCGAAAAGGATTTTTTAAGTTCCCTACTTGGAATTATGATCTGGAGTAACAGCTTCAAGTTCATGTAGGGGATATTGGATACAGCATTAAGGTGTCAGGTGTGTTTGCAGAGAGATGAGGCCTAGAACTGGTTTTATGTGGCACCTGAAAAACAAGTGAGCAATGGCTGAGGAATTCCTCCGTTGGGATGAGCTGCTGTCTTGCTGTCAGCCAGAGGACAGTCCAAAGAGGATTTAGAGGCAAAGGAGATGGATAATCAGTCTCTTGTTCTGTGTATAAATAACTGAAAAACCTTTAACACCTTGGGTTTTAATATCTTTGTTTTAAATAGTAGTAGATGCGGTGGTAGGCTGCAGTATCTTTCCTTACCCATGGAATACATCCATATTACGTACCTGCAGCTGTTTTCATTCACAGTTTAGTTCTCAACTTTTCCTTGCTTTTAGTTCTCTGCTTTTCCTTGCTTTCCCAACAGGCCTGCCATCGTAGTGCTGCTCATGTCCATGGTAAACGAGAGGCAGCCCTTTGTGCTACGCTGTGCTGTTCTCTACTGTTTCCAGTGCTTCCTGTACAAAAACCAAAAAGGACAAGGAGAAATCGTCTCAACGCTCCTGCCATCCACTATTGACGGTAGGCCAGGGCACCTTCTCTGCAGTGAGTTCTGAACTAGCACCTGTTCAGTGCACCACCTGGTGTCTTCATGAAAAATCATTTACCTGCTGTTTACTGACTGGTCCGGGCGGGATGGTTTGGCTTAGATTTGTATAAAACCTCATTAGTTTGTTTTTTCTGTGTTTTAGCTGTGTTGCCTTAAATATTTTGCCAGTTACGTGACTTGTTTTAATCTCCCTCATACCTGTTGGCCTCTCTGGTAGCTACAGGTAACTCTGTCTCTGCGGGTCAGCTGCTCTGCGGGGGCCTCTTCTCCACAGACTCCCTGTCCAACTGGTGCGCTGCCGTGGCCCTGGCCCACGCCCTGCAGGAGAATGCCACGCTCAAGGAGCAGCTGCTGCGGGTCCAGCTGGCCACCAGCATTGGCAACCCGCCCGTGTCGCTGCTGCAGCAGTGCACCAACATCCTCTCGCAGGTACTGCACCACCTGCCCCTGCAGCTCCGGTGTCCTGGGGCAGCGTCCCTCCTGGGCAGGGCCATCACAGGGACACAGCTCAGGGTGTCCTGGGGCAGCATCCCTCCTGGGCAGGGGCACTGTGAGGACATGATGATAATTCTATTTTGCAGGCTGTTGTTTAAGCTTCATTTAAAGCTCCTTTGAGGGGAGGAGAATAGCAGCAAATTTTGCTTTTCCATCAGATTGCTGCTTGATGCTGCCTGTTCTCAGTTGGCCCCAAAGCATCCAGGCCTTAAACTTGGTTTAAAGGACAAGGCCAGCTGGCAGATTCCCCCCTCACATTGGGTTTTTTTACTGAAGAAGTGCTTGTTTGGTATTTAACCTGAACCTGCTAACTGGAAATGTCATGAAAAAACTGGGCTGTCATGTATTGATGGTTGGCTTTGCTGTGCAAAGATAAAACTTTTTTGAGCTTGTTCAACATGTTAATACCTGGCTTGGCAAATGTCAAGTGAGTGAAGGTCACCTCCTGGCCCATGCCTCCTTGTGACATTAGCCTGTGTTAGAACCATTCAGAGAAAACACCTGTGTAGCAGTAGGGAGTTGGTTAACTCTGGTGGCAATTAGACTTTGCTGGAAGTGAAAATAACAGCTGGAATTTTGAATTTGTTCCTATGACTTTTCTCCTGCTTTAGCTAAAAATAGCCAGTATTCATTTTTATCCTATTCCTGGAATTTCTGTGTAAGGTAAATTTGGGTCAGTAAAAATGCTTATGATTCTTCAACACTACGTGATAAAAGGGACTCAGATATGGGGGGGCTGCTTCTGAAATGTTCCACTTGAAGGTTCTCAAGTAATATGTGTGTAACTTGCAGGGTGATAAGATCGACAGACGGGTATGTATTCTTTTGGCACAGCTTGTGCATTTTCCTGCCAAAAGCAGGCCTTTCCCTCTTGTCTGGGGTCTGCTGGGGAGGATTTCTTTAACTGCTTTTTGATGTGTTTCCACTTACAGCTTTGTGTTGCAGTGGTTTGGGTTTTCCCTGGCGTAACATACTCTTGGTGCCTCCAGGGGAATCTCTGGGGGTGCTCCCCAAAACTATGGGATACGTGTCTTGGGCAGCACGGGTGCTTTCTTTCTTGGGGGGCAGACTAATGGACCATCTGTTCACGTAATAGCTGGGATTTCTTATAAGGAAAACTAAAACTGTTAGAAATAGTGTTTTCTGAAGGGCTTGTAGCAAACAGCTGGTACCATCTGAAGTGGGGATATGCTGCTGATGTCCTGACTGCTAGAGGAAAAACTGTTTAGCCTGCCTGCCTAATTGTGAATAGCAGGGATCTCCTTATGAGCGGGTGACCCCTGAAGAGTTGTTTGATTTCAAGGCTGTTACTTAAAATACAGCTGAGCTGGTTATTGGTGGCACAAAAAAAAAGTATTTCTGCTGTGGAATTGTGTTCTCCCCTGTTGACCACAGCTTGGGGTTGTTACCAGCTCTAAACTGTGGAACAGCAGCCATGGGGAGCTGTCATCTGTCAGAGTAGGTGTTATTATCATGGTGGTATGTCTAGAAAATAGCTGTTTTTTAGAGAAGGTGTTTTGGGCTGTGTGAAAATCCTTCACACAGCCCAAAACATCACTGTTAGGCAGAACACATCAGTTTGATCTCCGAACAGCAAGCAGTGCTTGAGAATAAATGTGGTTTGCAGCTGCTTCCAGCATATGGTGTGCTGAAGTGTTCGGCTACAGGAGTAACTCCATGTTTCTCAGGAGGGAAGGGCCACTGGTACCAAGGCTGGAGAAGGCTGAGGCATGGCCACGTGCTGTAGGGCCACTGCCAGTTACAGGGGTTATTCCCAGTGTGTGTGGGTTGGCAAATCCTGCTAAGACAATTAGAGCCAGTGTTTGTAAATGTGAAGACTTGCCTTGGTTGCCATCTGAATGTTGGCTGTTGGAAGAGAGGATGCTTGTCTTAGCTCACCTGGGCCCAAATACCTGCAGCAGAGACACAATTGATACGAGTCAATTTGGAGATGAAAACTAACATTGTCTAACAAAAATAAAGTGCTGCAGTTAGCATTTGCCTTGCTGGCTTAATGTGCATATTGTGTTAACCAAAGGCCACTACAGGATTCTTGTTCTTTTACTCAGAAAATAATACTAGGAACACCTGGCAGCTTTAAGTCAGCAGGGTGATGCATCTTTTCCAGGGAATCCTTACATGACATGTACACCTTGTTCCCTTTTTTAAAGGGGTTTTGTGTATGTTCCTTCATGTCACCCTTGCATTAAAAATGCAAAACTAACATGTTATGATTTTATATTGGTGCTGATTCACATTGAGGAATCTTTCACATCTGCGTTGCTTGCTGGTTTGCTCTGAAAACAGTTGAACATGAATGGTTTGATCCTTGTTTTATCCAAGCATTAAAGCTGTTGTATGATTAACAAATGGCTGTTTGGAAAGATGTGACTTGCAGTTTATAAAACAATAAGGTGCAAGTAGATGAGTTCTGATCCAATACCGCTTGGGCTTGTATTTTAGTCCTGTCTGTGGAAAGGTAATGATGGGGGTGTTTATTCTTCACAGGGCAGCAAAGTACAGACCAGAGTTGGACTACTGATGTTGCTTTGTACTTGGCTGAGCAACTGCTCCATTGCTGTCACCCACTTCCTTCACAATCCAGCCAATGTGCCTTTTGTATCCTTGACCTGCTTGTGGAGTGGAACTCCTTGCTTAGATATGACTTGGGTTATTCATGTTCAAGTTAAATGTTTGTCCAGATCAATTTATGGGGATCCTGCAGAACAGGAAATGCACTGGCCCAGGAGACAAAATCAGCCTTTTGTTGCCAGTGCTCTGTGTGCACTGACTTGTGTGTAAGATGTACATACCAAAGTAGTGTGGAAAGCTGTCTCAGTCTGCCAGCCAAGTGAGTTTTTAGTGCAACAAGCCTGTTGGTATTTTTAGTGTGAATTAAACTTACACTCGAGAGGCAAGAAGAATGCTTTATACTTCTGTTAATTTCTGTGCTTGCTTTTCAGGAAGAAACTAGTCAAGTACATGAGCACATAAAGTTAAATTGGCACCTTTATCTGCACTGCAGGTGTGCTTTGGAACAAGTAAATCTCTCAGGTTAAATAGACTGAGAAATTTATGGGAAAATTTATGGCTACTGAGAAATTGATGGGAAACCACTAATCACTCAAGCCCTTCAAAATAGGAGTTAACTTTGCAAGGGTTTTGTCAGCTCTTTTGTCTTACTTCCTAACAAAGCTTGGGTTTGTGTGTAAATAAAAGGGAATGTGTATAGGGAGAAGTGTTACATGTGCTGTGATTATGAAATATCTCCAATATCCTTATCAAGAGTTCTAGCTCACAGGGCAGATAGCTGAAAACCTTGGAGAAGAGGAGCAGCTTGTCCAAGGCCTGTGTGCACTTTTGCTTGGCATTTCCATCTACTACAATGACAATTCCCTTGAGAATTACAGGAAGTAAGTATGATAGAGAAATAACAGGACTGTAGAGAAAGGTTCTGTGAAAGGCAGGTGCTGGTTCAAGAGGCTTTTAAGTGGGACAGCAGTGGGATTAAGACTTGAGACAGATAATAAAGAGTTGTATCTGCAGAACCCACCTCAACAGAATGATGGGTTCACTTCTTGTCCAGTTGTTGCACTGTCATTGATTTGTCTCTTCCTTGTAGAGAGAAACTGAAGCAGCTGATTGAGAAGAGGATTGGCAGGGAGAACTTCATTGAGAAGCTTGGCTTCATTAGCAAACATGAGCTTTATTCCAGAGCTGCTCAGAAACCACAGCCTAGTTTCTCTAGCCCAGACCACATGATGTTTGACCATGAATTTACAAAGCTGGTAAAAGAATTGGAAGGTGAGGTGTTACACTCATTTCTCTATTTTTGTCATAAACTGACAGATGAGCTACCAAACATGTGTTACTCTTGAAAGTTGTATGATGACACTAAAGGTTATGGTAATAGCTGTAAGTAATCATATACCTGAGCTGCAGTTTAAGTGTTAAGTAAAAATACTCTAACTGGATTACCTGATATTCCTAGGTGAAATGATTATCAGTAGATCTGTGAGGTATCACACTGGCCAAGAGGTGTTTACCTGTGCTCACTTGGAAACTCAAGTACTGAGCACATAAAATGGTCATAGAAGTTTCATTTGTTGAAGTACATAATCCAGATATTTGCCATTTCTAATTGATAAACTAAAAAAGATAGATGCTGAAATTCTTGGCTTGTTAGGAAATGGACACTTGCTTTAGTCTGTGCTTCATGGCTTGTCATCAATCTAACATCTGTGTCCTGTTTATTAATATTTCTCTAAACTTAAATCAGTCTAGAGAAAAAACCTTAAAGCAGCAATGGTAAAGATGGATTTGTCTGAGCAGTTTCATCTGCATGTTGCTCTTGCGGTCCTAAGTCTTTCACTTATTTGCAGAATGATTTGGGCTGCAGCTGTAGTGGAGCCATGGTGCAGGTAGAACACAGCTTTTTTGATAAGAAGTACTCAAAACACCCATTTACTTGTCTGAAACAGAGAAAAGCAGTAAATGTGCAAATGGCAATAAAGTCCCCATTTCTATTAAACCTTTGTGGCAATCCCTTTTTTAATGTGCAGGTTGAGTTTGTAATGCAATGAACTCAAACTGTGAGGCTGTAAGAGGAAAAAGATGTGAACTGGGCTCTAGCTGACAGAAACTATTTTTGACAGGTGTCATAAGTAAAGCCATTTACAAGTCCAGTGAGGAAGACAAAAAGGAAGAGGAGGTCAAGAAGACATTGGAACAGCATGACAACATTGTGACTCACTACAAAAAAGTCATTAGAGAGCAGGTAAGAGGGAGCTAGACCACACATGTGCCTCTAAAAGCTGTCAGTTTTGTCTCTGGGAGGCACTGCGGTGCCCTTCGATCCCCCTTGTTCCAAAACAAGGAACAAGGAATCTAGCAATGCAGAAACGCTTCTACCAACACTCATGTCAAGCTTCAACTGAAAAGTCAAGTGTTTGGAACACAGGTTGTTGTTATATAACCTTATAAAATTAAGGTCTTTATTTTTGTTTCCCTTGGGCTACATGCTGTTACCCATGTTGGAGTGTTTCGTTTCAAATGAGGAACCGGGGAGCTCGCAGCCCTTCAGAGATACAGTTCTTGGCTCTGTGCTAAGATGACATCATTTTGATGGCAGATGAAATGGGGCTGAATGAGGAAATGGTTTGTTGGTGAAGTTCAGCTGTACCTGCTGGGATTGGACTCTCAAAACCTTTTTCCACGGGTAGTTAACTTGTGTGGTTGCTGCAGCTTAGATGGAGAAGTAGAGGAACAAAGCTAATTAATTTAAACTGCTACTGGGAAACTGAAGTGGGGTTCTGTGCTCCGAGATCGCTTTGGAACTACCAGAGGCTTTACTGAACATGTGATGTCTGTAGTTACCATGATTTCTTTAAAGACTCCTGAAGCACTAGACTGAACAAATGCAGGCCATAGTGCACTAGATAAGTTACAATCAGCAAATTGCCCACTTTTTCCTTTCTCTTCCTGTTGTTGGTGTGCCAGGCTGCTGCTGTCTTTCCCAGGTGTTTTTCCTAGACATGGCTAGCTAGGTTTGCAGGGGGCTTTCCTGCTCATCTGTCCTGGGTAGCACCGAGTGGTGGAGCTCAGGTTTTGCTGCTTTCCTTCACCTTCCTGACACAATTGTATTAAAGAGTTACTAGTATAACAATATATATATGATTACCACATAAATATATATATATATATAATGGTGCCTTTCTTTTCTTTCACAGGACCAGGAGCTTGAAGAACTAAAACAACGAATCAACACTCTAACATCTCAAAATGAACAGCTCCAGGCTACGGTCACACAGCAAGTGTCTCAAATCCAACAGCATAAGGACCAATATAATCTCCTGAAAGTACAGCTAGGTAGGCTTCATGAGTGACAACATAAAATCGTCTTGCTTGTGCAAAGATCTTGTGGTTTCTGCTGGAAGCTGCAGCAGAGCTCCAGCAGAGGCAGCCTTGCGGGTTTAAGAGCTCACACTTGCTGTGGGAACCGCAGGCTTCCAGGGAGCTGCTGGGAGAGGCTGCCTCTGCCTTGGGCCAAGTTAATCCAAACCAGTTGCTGCCTGTCCAGGTTCAGAACATGACCAGATGGGCCCTGGAGTGGGCTGAAGTTTGGGTCTGGAATGAAAGTGTGAAGTGGGGGAGATGGTATGGCAGATGTGCAAGATGAAGCCTGTTACTGTCACTAGAGAAATTGCTAATTTAGTGTGTAAATCAGGGGAGTATGTTCTCCTTATCCCAAGGCCAAAATGTCTGGTAAGGTGTACATGACATGATTAAAAATACCCAAACTGCCTTCATGATTACTTACGATTAACAACCTGTAAGGAATCAGTTACCTTCAGAATTTGTCCATGCTGTTATTCTGGATGAACGGAATGGCTGAAGCAGCAGGCAGCATACACACCCGAAGGAATGGCAAATGAGAGCTCTTCATTGTTTATTCTGTTTTATATGTAGAGAATTCTTAAGTACAGTCAAATTCTTAAGTGCTTTGCTTCCTTAGTTAGAATGAGAAGGCCTTGTATTGCCTTGTGAGGCAGGAGCAGGATGGCTAACAAGTACTTTGATTATGTGCTGGAAACTAAGTTATAGAACTGCTTGTTTGACCTTGCTTGTAAACTCTTGCTGTTTAGGAAAGGACACCCAGCATCATAATTCCCATGGTGACACATGTCAGATGAATGGCATTCAGACAGAAGAAGTGAGCAAATTGAAAGAGGAATTGGAAGAGTGGAAAAACAAGCATGAGCTGCTGCAAGGGCAGTTAAAGGAAAAGGATTCTGTGATAGAAAAATTGGTAAGTGCTGTCTCAGCAGAACTTAGCCAGTTGCTGGTTTCAGGTGTAACTTGCCTTAAGCCGTGCATGTCCTCACTGTTGTGACAGCCAAGCCGCCCTGACTCCACACTGGAAACGAAATCTGGTGGGGGACGGCTTGAGCGGAGCCTTGTCTGCCTCACGCTGTTGCCAAGAAGAATCAGTGGGGTTTTAGCCTGTTTTCAAAGCCTGGGGAAAAATTGGTAAAGATCTGCTAGGAGCTCAGTGCACTGTGACAGTGGAGGGTGGTTTGTGCTGCATTTGTCTGGTGCATGTCTCCTGCATTTGCACTGGTTAAAGGTCCTTGCCCTCCTGCCTCAGAGGACACAGCCAGCTACTCTCATCAGAGCGCTCTGATGTGCATTGCTTAGCCTGCTTGTGGCTTCTCTGCTGGGAATCTGATAATGCAAGAACAGCTAGGGGTTCTTTGACAACATCACTACATTTAGAATTCTAGTACTAAAGCTGACCTTTTTCTGTTTTTCTTACAGAATTCTTCCCAGTTAGAAATGAGAACTACAGAGCAGTCTTCACAGACCAGCAAACTTGGTGGCTTGGAGCACAGTAATGAGCTACAGAAGGTGAACTTGTGGTATTTCAGCACAGCTGGGGTGAACGGGGGTAGCATGGGATGGCAAAGGAGCTTTACTCTTCAGGGAGGAGCATTGATTCCTGAATGTGTTGCTGTTTTTCATCAGGTATTTGTGTGATGGTCCTAATCTTGGAGCATCAAGGTTTTGCACCTAAAAATGGATGTTGTTTTCACTAAGCAGGTTTGAGCCAGCAGAAGACACTTGAACTGACTTGCAAAATGTGTTTATCCAGTGCAAAACATATGTTTAAATGTTGATATGAAAGTTTCCAGGTATTAGATGTACAGCACAGAATAACTAACTGGAGATTCAGTTCTTTAAGGTAGCTGTTGCTCAACCTGGCAGAGTTCCTCTCTTTGGAGAACTAATGGTGCCTGGATTAATAAGCCATCATGGGTTTCTGCACCAAGAGGGGCAATGCACAGAGGACACCAGTGGGAGTACACCTTTATATAAGTGACTGAGGCTCAGACAAGTGCCTTGGTTGGGCATTCCACAGAGAAGGGTTTGTAGGGTGGACAGTGGTGCATTGTTGCTGTCTAGCCTTCTCATCTAAGCAAAGAGCTGTTGTGGCCTCTTTGAGAGGCAGCTTTTCCTGTTACATTTGCTAGCATGAAGCAGCTAGTCTGGGAGCATTTAACCTCAGGAAAATTTCATGGGAGTATGTTGTTTTATCAAATTAACCGAGAATCTGTCTCTGTTTCCCAAAGGAGTTAGAAATGCTCAGGAGTCAGATCCAACTACAGTCTGTGGAAATCTCTAAGCTTCAGATGGAGAATCAACAGCTACAAGTAATGGTACCAGTGAATAAGTTCTTTCTTTTATCTGTGAGAACTAAATCTTCAAGACTTGCCTTCCTGCAACTGTCTGTAGCTACTTTCCTAAACCAAGCTGGTTTTAAGTGTGCACATCAGCAAGTGATTGCAACAGGGTTTCCAATTAAGTAATCAGTTACCCAGACAAATCCATCATGAGCATAGAGGGGACTTCTAGTCAAGTTAGTTCTCTCTGCTGGCACTGGTCCTTGGCCTTTTTTAACAGATACAAGCTATTGGCAGTTCCAAGCTTGTGCTCTAATTAAAGTAAATAGCCTTTGAGACACAGCTGATACCATACACAGGGGAGAGATCATTATTCTTAGAAGCAGTTGAGGATACTAATTCGGAAGCTGATGTATAGTTGAAGGGCAAATGCTAGGGGCATCTGCCTGTGCCGGCCTCCAAATGCTGCAGAGGTTTTTTTGGCTGTGTACTGAACTGGTGAGGCAGTAAAGCCTTGCAGCTAAATAAATGTGACTGTCTTCAAAACTAATAAACAGCTTTAGGAAGGGAATGTTGGGCTACAGAACCTGAACAAATTTTCTAAAAATATTCCATATGCTTCCACAGCAGAGCTAACAAATTGTGCTGCAGGAAGAGGGGCCCCACAACCAGCTAACAAAGTGTTTAATGTACATGTGCTCTGAGAGGCAGACTCAGCTGCTGTGAGGGAAGATGCCATTGCACAGGTGCTGGCCATGTGTGCTTGTGGTGATGCCTTTTGAGGCAGAGGTGTCCCTCCAGCTGTCAGGCCACCTCATGGCAATCCTACATCCTACTGCCTCCCTTGCTTGGGGGACTGGCTTAAGTGTGCTCCAGCTGGAGAGGCATTGGTCTTAAATTTGTGCCTGTGGCAGTCGTAGCTGACAGGCAGCTGCCCTGTTTTGGAAATAACTTTGTGTAGGGCTGAGATGAAACTGTTTCTATTTTTAGTAGTCTTATGCAAAGAATTGGATCTTTAGCCTAATAAAAAGACTGCTGTGGCACTTCAGAAGTATCAGAGCAAAGGTGGATTGCCTGAAACAGGATCTGCCTAGAAAAAAACCTACTAGTCTTTCAAGTGCAGCTGCTATGAAATAAAGGTTTCACTTTGTGTTCTTCTTGGTGTGTACGTGTGTATACGAGTCTGAGACCCGAGGAGGCACAGATCTATTTGCTGATGCCTTGCAGTGTGGGGTGTCTGTAATCACTATACCTTGGCTATGTTGTAAAAAGAGAATATGCTTTTAAAAAATGACTGTGTAATGTCTCAGCTTGCTGTTGTAGTATGTGCAGCACTAAGAGGGAATTCCTTGTCCACAGAACACAACTGCAGATCCCATGTTAGGAGACAGTGGTGCAACAGCAGCAACGAGCTCAGAATTGGAGGGACGACTGGAGCAAGAAATAAAAGAACTGAAGGTGGGTAGTGACTGAGCACCAAACCAAGCCATTGGATAGTCAGCCCTCAGTTAGGAGCCTTCTGCAGTAGCCAGGGCTGGTGGAGGTGGTTTCTTTCCTCAGCATCCTCAGTGTTTCAGGCTCTGGAAGGGAAGCTGGATGTCTCCTTCATTTTTCACTTACGAAATGAAAATGTGTCTGCCTTTAAGGAGTTGGTAAGGACATTCTAGGGTGTAGCTGTACTCTGCTGCAGACAGTCCAGTTTGACTGGGAAGAAGGTAACCGCTGTCAATATTGTTCCTACTTTATCCAAGCTGTAATAGTTTGTGTAAGGATGTGTCTGTGTGTGTAGGAACAAGGCTACAGGAACCAATGGTGGGCTGGAGCTGCTAAAGGTTGTATATAGAATGTGTTTGAAGGATACAGGGCTTCAGCTTTGCCTATGCTTGTATTGTAATTGGATGTGGTATTTTCCCTGTTGCCAGAGTCAAGTCAAAGCCCTTTCTGAGGAGAAGGAATCACTAAAGCAGCACCTGGACTCATCCAGTAGCACTGTTGCTATATTGCAAGATGAGAAAAGTAAGCTGCAGCGAGAAGTTGCAGAATCCAAGAAGGAACAGGATGATCTCCTGGTGCTTTTGGCTGACCAGGATCAGAAAATATCTGCACTGAAAATCAAATTGAAGGACCTTGGTGTACCGGTAAGCGAAGGAATGGATCCAGTGAGTTCTTGGGTCTGGGACAGGACTGGGCATAGTAATGCTTGATCCAGAAAGTCTGCTGAGGCCCCTGTCTGTAAGTAGAGGGAAGTTAAATCTATCAGTTACTTTTTCAACTTCTGGCAGCTGTCAATGAAAGATAACCACTGCCTGTTGTCACAAGTGGTCAGCCATCTTCAGCAGAGAAGTAAAGAACTATGGACATTACCAGATGACAGCTGCATTTAATAAGCATTAATTGGTGAAGCATGAAGCATAATGGTATAGTTGTTTTAGGTTATCTTATACTTATTTGCACTCAGCATTTGTCTTTCCTTCAAAAGGTTGGATCAGAATAAGGGATATTACTGCTCACAACAGATCTTGTGTTTCAGGTTGAAGATGAAGATGATACTGAATCTGGAGATCAAGGGGATGAAGATGAGGATGGAGATGAAGAGGAACAAGATGAGAATGCTGTTGTGTGTTACCATGAAAACTAGATTGCATTGTTTTGGGGAAAAATCAATTACTGGCGTACAAAGGAAAACATCTGCTTATGGGAAGCAGATGGGGAAATGACAACCATGGGCCTAGCTAAAAGTTACTCAAGTGTTGGAAAATCCTTTGTACTAGGTAAACAAAAACCACAGTTTCAGTTCTACGTGAATATCCCGGGTTGTACTTGTTTAGAAGTTGCTTCGGACACTGTTTAAAGCAGGGAATGACAATGCTGCTGCCTTGGTTCATTGTCATTTGCAGTTCCGTGCATTTGTCTATGGTTTTAAATTCCTTGAGCTCTTAACATAATTAAATACAAAAGTATTTGGTTTAACATCTGTCACATGGAGTCATTCCCCCTTGCCTTCAGCATGGAGCTTCAGTGTAGTTTGTGGCTTCCTCTCATGAGCAGTGGGAGGCAGAAGGGTGGGGGTGGCCTCTGCCACCTGGTTTGGTTCGGGTCTGGTTCTGGGGGTGCCAGGGGCCCTGCACCCAAGTGTGTGCCTGGACACTGCCCTGGCTGCACTCGCAGCCTCCCGGGGAATCACAGTGCTCTGCTAATATAAATGGAAGAGTTTTCATTGGAAGCTCTGCAAGAAATGTAGCCTTGGGGTGAAAAATTGCTGTGGGAAACAAAGACCAGGTCACTCTAAGATCTAAAGTGCTACTGAGTCAGCATAAATCTAAGTTGAAATCTTATTGACTACTTCAGTAAGGAAATGAAAACTACTCTGATTTATATAACTTATTGGCTCTTTATGAGTAAATAAAAGATGAAATTTTAAAAGAAAACAGAATGGTAAATGCATCAAATTCTTTTTTTGTTTTTTTGGTAATAAAGAGAATATGTCTACTTTGTGCTCATTTAATTGTTGTCCTAATTTAAAAGCATTCAGTTTAATATGCATAACAGCATCTACATTCACTCTACTCTGCTGGATTAAGGTAATACACCACGTACAGAGGCTTTCACCGTATCAGTAGAGAGGGATAGGGGTTCCATTTTTTTTTTTTTGAATGCTACAGTCTTCAGTGACTATTTTAGAATGATCCAAGAAAGTTAAATGAAATCATTCTTTAATCAACAGCTACTTTGAAGAAGAGCAGGACTAACAGGCATAAGAGTTGTATTCTCAGTAGTTAGAGGCTGTGGGTTGGAGTAAAAGACCTCCAAAGCAAAGCTTAATGTGGGCATTCTAAGGCTGCAGTAAGGGCTGGTGTGCAGTACCCAAGGCTGCAGCTGCCACTCTTGGGACATCAATTTTCCTACCCGTGGCAGCAGTGCGAGCTTCAGTCTGCAGGGCTCTGGTGGGTGCTGGGCTGGCTGTTCCTGGCTGGCAGCAGTGGCCTCTGCCACTGGGGGAGTGCTGGGGGAGCTGCTGCTGCTTTACTCAGGGCAGCCCAAGCTCCTTGTGTCTGCTGCAGCCCGTTCCCCATCACGGGCTGCCGGCCCAGGAAGCAGCGCTGTTCCTTGGAAGGGTTGGAGCCTTCAGCAGATACTCAAGAGGACAAGGGAGCAGCTGTCAGTGCTGTCAGCAAGCCTTGTGCATGTGTGGGATATGGAAAACACAGAAAGCTGAAGTGCCCTGTGGGGCTGGACGGGCAGGGCCGTTTCCTCCCTTGCTCCTTCCGCGGATGGGATTCATGAGCACGGCCTCAATTTATGGAAGCAAAAGGCATGTGAGTGCTGCTCTGGCCTTACCCTGAAGGGGAACTGTGAATCTGACCTGGACCTGGTGCTCCTCCCAGAAGATGGCACTCTGCAACGTATTCAGAGTTGACCAGGTCTGAACCAGCCAGACCTGGACACTGGTGCTCCTCCCAGAAGATGGCACTCTGCAACGTATTTTTTGTTGCCATTTTCTGCAGTGTTATGCTTAGGAAATTCTTCCTTTTGGATGCAACTTCAAAATGTTTTAAATTACAAGAAATGAAAGCAGAGGTAATGAGGTGAGGGTAGGGAGTTCAGGAGACAGACAAACAGGTGACAAACTGGTTGTAAAAAAGCCTGTTCAAAGTGCCTTTCCCAATCAGAAAA
Source organism: Tichodroma muraria (assembly GCA_013390105.1). Classification (NCBI taxonomy): domain Eukaryota; kingdom Metazoa; phylum Chordata; class Aves; order Passeriformes; family Sittidae; genus Tichodroma; species Tichodroma muraria. The sequence goes on along the minus strand of WAAG01060260.1, from coordinate 157,662 downwards.
CCTGTTCTGTGGATTATTTTATTGCACCATCCTAGTGGTCTATCTTCCTGCTGGTAGCAGACGTGTGTGGTGATAACTGTAGGTCGTGGTTTGGGCCTCATTGGCCAATGTGCAATATTGACACATGATTAAACCAATGAAAAAGCACGGGTGCGCCTTTGTGAATATAAACTTTAAGTGAGAAGCCTGGGAAAGTTTCTCCTGGTTTCCAGTTGGAGAAGAGGCAGCAGGCGCTGCCTGGCCCGCTCTGCCACGGCCCTCCGGGCCTGGCCTGGCCGGGTGGAGGAGGGGAGGCCGCGGGCCCCAGCCATGGCTGGGCCCAGCCACGGCCGCTGATATCTGGCTGATGGAATCCGAGCTGCCCTCCCCACCAGCGCGGCCGCTGGGGGAGCTTCCAGAGCTGTCCTGGAGCCACAAGTGATCGTGCCGCTGAGACCGGGCCAGAGCGGCCCTGGCAGGGTCGGGCTGCCCGAGTGGGGTTTGCTCCGGGGCCGGTTTCACCCCGACGAGACCAAGGGGCAGAGTGGGGAGTCCATCGAGCCCCAGAAAACCTCTGTCCTCTCTTGAGTGAGAGAAAAGCCAGAGTGAGGACACGTAAAGAGACCACACGAAGACAACAGTCAGTGAAGAAAGATGTCCTAGATGGAAGGAAGATAAGGAATTGTTTCATTTTCCACATTAAAATTTCTTGTAAGCTATGGTGATGGACTATAATATATTGAGACATTTCCTTTAAAGCATAGAGAAGTATGGAGAGATGAAAAGTTCAAATTGTAGACCTGAGCAAAGGAATGCAGTGTCAAGTGAGCCAATGTTGAAGTGGCTGTGATTGCTGAAAAGTTTAAACAGAGAAATGAAGTGATAAAGACTCTTTGCCCCGAGAGAAGACGAGAATCTCTGTTCCCTGCAATGAAGAGAATCTTAAAAGGTAGATAAAGACAACCTTTGTTTTTGAACACTTTGTCTTTAAAAATAAACCCCATACATTGACTTTGGCCCAGAGGCACAGCTATGAAAGGGCTGTGAACATGGGAGGAGCTTCACGATGCAGGAGGCTGTTATTCGTGGAGAGTTTTCTTCCATAGCAAATGAGAGATGCTCTGATCCCTAAGAGAATTGAAGAAAGACTATTCTAAAATTGGAAAAAAAATGACTAAAAATTCTGAGTGTGATTTCTGTTCATTGTCAGTGGGAATGAAAGAAATTTAGGGAGGGAGGAAGAGTGTTTTTGAAGGTTTCATTCTGATTCTCGTTTTTTTCCTTTTTTTTCTTTTAGTGTTAGTTAATAGTCTTTATTCTTTTCAAGTTTAAGCCTGCTTTGCTCTTGATTAAGAAATTTCAAATTGACAACCTAAAACCACAACACAAATTGATATTTCTGTCTGGTTTCAGACTGAAACCACAACACTGGATTACTGTCAAATGGAGGTATTCACTTGTCTGCATTCTTGGCTGTATCACGAAAATTAGATTTATTCTTAGTTCTTTGAGATCTTTTCTTGTTGCGTTGTAACTGGGATATTACAAACACAGGGTGGTTTTCCTCACTCCGCACAGCATTGGGGACTCTTGCACAGGGTCTCCGTCCAAGCAAGCAGCTGCTGCCAAGAAGGGAAACCCATCAGGGACTTCTCTGTGGCGTGTTGCATGTGCTCACATTGATACAGAGAAGCAGAAAGAGGTGCTGAGCTGCAGAGAGCACCAGGAGAGAAGAGCAGGAGCAAGTAATTCTGATGAGGGTATGCTAACAGCCGAGCTGGGGCCTTACCCACCATGTCCAGACCAGGCAGTGGGGGTCCCTTCAAGTACACCCTTTCCATGATGCGTTTCCAGGAACAGTCACATTCTGCACAGTCTGAACATGGGAAGGGTTTATCATTTCTTTAAGACAGGTGCTACACTATTTTCTGGACCAGTTGTTTGCAAACTGTGGGTTTCAGGGAAGCAAAAGCAGCCTGACCTACGTTACCAGCTTCTGCCAGCTGCCGGTCTCCTGCAAGCTCAAAAACTGCCAAACCCTCTTCATTTGTGTGAAGTTTTTCCTAGACTTTATTTTCAACAAAGGGTTCACCAGTGCATACAAGCCTAAGAGATAACTTATTTTTGTGAATACTTTTTTAGAAAGATTGTCTCCCTTTCCTTAAACTATAGGAACAAGAAGAAGTTAGAACTGGGAGAGACTGGAGACTAATTGAGGGGGAAACTGGTTGCCAAGCAATCAGCCCCAGAGGCAGGTGTGGGGCTCTGAGGAACACAGCTGCTCACTACAGCCCTTGGGAGAGCTGTCAGTGCCGTGAGTAGCCCATGGTTGAGGGGGGACTTAATGCTGGCAAACACCTCTTGGGATAAGTGAGGGACCCCTATACCACCTCCAGTGTCATTTGCCATTGTCCCATTGCAGGGTTCCTCCCTTAGCCCCTAAGGGACCTGGAGGAGAATCAGAATCTTTTCTCCTGTTCATCATGAGTGCCCAAGCATTCAGTGACACAGTGCTGCGGTACGCCCCACTTCTTTCTTCACGCTGGGCAGATCCACGCTCACCTCCTAGTTGTTTTTTTCCCACTGTATTCTCCCTCTCTCCCCCCTGTTGAAAAAGATGGGTCTTTATTCTTGTAAGGACCATTCCTTGCCAGATGTCCCTCCTTCCCACAGTGAAAGCATCTGAACTTCCCAACCATCATTGGTCCTGCTGACATGTCAGTGGCTGCAGCACTGACATGTGACTTGTCCGTGACTTCTCTGCTGGTTTTCAAAGTCGATGTCTGCCTTCTTTGTTCACTCTTCAATGAGCTTCTGCAGAGTCGGAGGATCTGAGAGCAGCCCTAAAATAACTCTTTTACAGATATCATTAGCATTTACCTTTGCTACTTCCAATGTTATCTTTTGCTGCACCTTGCGATCGGGGATCTGTCGCTCGACCACTGCACACAGCTGGTCAACGAAATTCAAAAAGGATCCAGTGGGGGATTGTTTGATGGAAATGAAGTTCTGTTTGTCATCACCGGTGGGCATTATTAGGAATGCCTTCTCTGCGACTCCTTGCACACTCCAAAACTGGTTGGGATATTCCCCCCACTTGCTTTCTTGCTTGAGCCCAATCACCTTTGCCGCTAATGTGTTCTAGGGTGATTACAACATCCACTGCGTCTACAGCACACTCGGGGCTCCGCAGGAGCTCAGGAAGGAGGTTCCTAAGTAACCTCTTCCATGTCACTTCCCATAGATCAAATTCTGAGAGAGTTAATAGACATGAAAATAAATCCTTGAGGTCACTGGGGACCAACACATTTGACAAGAAAATGGCCCTTAAAAGGCTTTTGAAATATTTACTTTGTCGGCCGAATTCTTTCTGAGCCCTGCAGAGCTCCTTTTTGTTTTAATAGGAAAGAGGTTCCCATGTGCAATGCTCTCCCCTATGACTGCAGGTAACCGGTGCGGCAAATGGTAGCGCCTCCTGTCCCAGGTTCCAGTTTCCGGGCCTGTCACTTCTGGTTTCCAGACTGTGGGAACCGGAAGTCAGGAGAGGGTGAGCGGAGCTGTTGGAGAAAGAAGTGGAGCTTTGGGTGGGGTTACCAAAACAGGAGAAAATTTGTGATGATGTAATTAAGGGAGGCACCAGAAGTGGAGCAAGGGGAGCAGCTAACGAGAAGGAAAGGGAAGTACCTGAGGGAAGGGAGAAGTCAGGGGAGAGGAAGGGGTTTGAAGGGGTAGGGAGAAAAGGATTATGGGAAGAAGAAGCACAAGTAGGGGATCATGCCATGTGGCTGCCGCCATCTTGTGCTCCCTGGGAACCTTTTTGAGGATGGGGAGATAAACCATTTTGAGAACCACTTAGAACAACTTGGGGTTCTTGAACTGGGGAAGAGGGAATAGGTAGAGGGATAGGGAAAGGGTCCTTGACGGCCAGCGCCTTGCTGTCAAGGCAAGGGTACTGAGGAGGCTGTGGGGAGCCAAGGAGACAGCAGCAACCCTGTGCCTCTTGGCGGGCTGCTCCCCGCAACTTACCTGGTGTAGGGGACGAGGGATTAGGACAGGAGGGTAAGGGATGAGAGGATTTAGTGAGAACTGGGGAAAACTGGGGTGGTTGTTTTTCCATTTTCTATCCCTCTGCCTGTTTCTCCTGTTCTTTGATGATCAATTGAATTTTGAGAAACAGGGGCAAAAACTTCTCTCCCTCCAGGTTGTCTTTCTGGGCTGCCTCTGACAACTTTACACTTGCAGCCTTCCAGAATGTGACCGACTTAACATCTTGTGGATATAATTTCGGGAAATGGAAAAACAGCCACCTCACAAAACTTTTTACCAACCCCTTCTTAAACTTCTTCCCCCTTCCCACCAGGATACCCGCAACTAGTACATAAACCTCCCTTTGTTGTGCAGACAGCCTTGCACCCGTCCTACCTGCACCACACTAATTCTCTGTCCCCTGCAGCTAGAAAAAACGAAAAATGAAGGGTCCAGGAACCAACTGGAGGTGGGGCACTACGTGCAGCCAACAATGTGGCCTTTTGCTTTGTGTCCCCAGGACAAAATGTGCCCACACCTCCCCTGCACTTACCAACTCTGACAGTCCCGGAAAGAAAAGCTGCAGGTGAGGTCCCCAATCCAGAAGAGGTCCTCCTGGGCGCTGGAGGGTTGCCTCTTCATCCCTGGGAGCTGCAAAAAAGTGACCAAAGTGACCAAAAAGCGGGTGAGCTCCAACAGGGACCACTGACGCACCACAAGGCTTCTGATTCCACACTCCTATGGTAAACAGCCTTTTCCGATGGGGTCCTGGGGGAAGGGCCCCACTGGGGCACCAGCTGACACAGTGCCAGAGAAACTCCTTGGCTCACCCTTACCCAGACTGTGCTGAGCATGGCCACTCCTTACCCATGATGAGTCAGGTAGCCGTAGAGCAGGGGCTGCCAAGCTTCCTTGCAGCAGGGCTGCTCTCAACAGTACTAAATGTAGAGGCATCTAGGATTGAGGTAAAAATCAGAGAGGGGTCTTCTGCATGGCCTCCAAAGGGTTTATCCCTCAGGAAAGATCAGGGACGAAAGACCAGGAGAAAGCATATGCTTTTCATCCATGGAAGGTCTCAGGGGCAGATACAGAACAACAACCAATGAGGTAGGGAGAGGCGAGGAGTGCAAGGCGGGGTTTACAACACAATTGACCAATAGAGGAACACATGGGAAGAGAATGGGTCTCATGGGCCAATGGGGCATCCAAGATTAGGGGATTCCCAAATTAGGGGATTTCCAAAGGAGAGGTACGTTCAGGGATTGGCCCAAAGTGGAATTGACAGGGAAGGTGCTGGAATAAAGGGCAGGGTTATGCTGACGGACAGGAAAGGGGCTGGAATAGAGAGTTGAGATTCAGGAGGATTGACAGTCGAAGTGGGAGGAAGAAAGAACATTCTGCCATTTGGGATAAACCAATAACAAATGGGGGTAACACAGGAACAAATCAGAATAAAAGGAAATTTAAACTTTAAACATAAAACGCACCACAACAATTCAGCAAGCACATTTCTTTTAACTAGAATGCTGACTGAGTTACTCCAGCTTTGTGTATTTATATGCAGATGACAGCAGCAAAAGGACAACTGCCATCAAACAAGAGCAGAGCCCTCGTTGTGGCCTACGTTTGCACTCTACTTCTAAAGCCAAAGTCTGCTGTGGAAAGAGAAGTGCAATAGATTGCTCATTTGCTCACTGTGCCTCTCAGTTGCTCCTGAAGGTGTGACTCTGTCATGCCACTGGGCCCATTGGTGCCTCCCACCTGCATGGCACCACCATGCATGGAACAGCCTCAAAGCGTCCCTTTGCAGAAATGGCTGGGGGGAGGTGGTTCCTACAGCTCGAGCCCTATGCTCACCTGGTATGCTGATCCAGCTAAAATGACTTTTGAAAACCCATAGGCCCTCTCTGTGGAGGCAGGTGATGAATCTGTCACTAGATAAGTAGTTGAGGTGCTTCCAAGCTGCTCTTTGCTGATTTTATAGCTCCATTGTGCAAGCTCTGGGTTTTACTGTACACATCCAGCTCCTTTTCTCCATGACGGAGGTGCTAAAACATGACATTTATTTGAAGCGACATTTCAGAAATAAGAACTGTGCCTGAACAAGCTTGTGATCAAGTCCCATCACTTCTATTAGAAACCAATAACCTTATGACACTGTTCTTGATAAAGGACATCCTTCTGGGAGCAAATGGTGATGCAACGGCTTTGCAACAGCATCAGCTGAGGCTGATGTGAAGGTCAGGCCACGGCTGAAAATACCATTGGTGCAGTGTTGTGCCTTGAGGCTGGAAGTGTCCCAGCTGGGCAAGGAGGGGACAGTCAGGGGTCATTAATGCTGCTGGCAGGCAGCACATGTTGTACCAGAAGCAGCATAGCAGACCCCAGGGCAGACTGCCTGCCTGATTGCAGGCAAATACCAGTGCCAGTCAAGAAGGGATGCGGTTCTTCAGGCCGGTGCCTCTACACACGGAAAGGTCCCTGAGATAAAATGTGCTCCAGGGTTAGTGTTACAGAGGGGCCTCAGATGGGCCCTGTGACAGCAAGTGACAGATGAGCTCAGCACCAAGAAAAATGAGTTAGCCCTGATCACTGGTGAGCACTGAGGCACAGTAGGGAGCCCGGTCATGTCAGCAGGTGCAGCCCCTGCGGCCAGATCCTATCTCCGTGCTGAGACACCAGGCTATGTGACAGACAGGGCGGAGACGTGGCACTGAGACACGGCTCACGACACCCGCCCACGCTACGGGAACGAGCTGTTTCTGACTCCTCTCTCACTGCACCTCAGTTCGGACAAGGGCACAACGGCCTGGCTTTTATGCAAGTCCCTGGCTGTGTCTTGAAACGGCACCATGAAAATGAGCAGAGCAGCATGGAGATGTATGTGCCTGGCTCTGCGCTCCCTGCATCTAAGGGATGCCTGAGGGCACCTAAGATGACACAAGAGGACTACACTCCACAAGTGAGAAGGCTCTCATCTGAGTTTCACCACCAAAGACAGATTCCCAGAGCTTCCCTGACAGCTCCTGAGTTGTCAGGTGCAGCAGAGCTTTAGGCAAGGCGGGATATTCTAAACATTCTGTCTTATACCAGAGAGCCATGTGGTGAGCCCGAGGAAGGCAGGTTCTGCATCCACAACAGGAAACCAGCTTGCTCCTGGGCTTCTTGGCTCTACACTGGAGCTATGCTGGGGCCAAAGACAGAGCTGGTGCTTATGCCCTGCTCAATCATGGTGACCCCAGACTTCCAATAAAATAGGATCCAACTCATGGAAGCACATAAGTCTAAGGAGAAGTTTTGTCAGCACTTGCATGACTCTAAATTTGTTCCTTGAACTCCCTAGTCACCTGCTCCTCCTCTGCAGACATATTTATTGCCTGTACCCTAAGGTACTTCCTTGGATGTTACCTGAAAGACCTCACTCATTCTGTATCATTCTGTATCATTAGTCCAAGTTTCAGCCTGCCCTGTCTGTTCCTACCTTCTCTTTCAGAACAAAGGTCTGCAAAGTTCCTATTTGCAGCTTAAGACATGAAGTAGGAGCACTGTGGGGCCAGGCTGCTGCACGCTCAATATCTCTCCCTCTCTACAGGATCCTTCTCTGGGGAGTGTTCACACCTGTAAATCCATCCTGCATCCGGACATGGCACCGGGTTATCCCCCAGCCACACATATGGTTCAAAGACAAAGGAGAAATGGGGCTTCCACATTAATCACGGGAGTCCTGACATGCACTGGTTTAAGCTTATTGACAGATTCTCACTGCTGAACACTCTCAGTGACATTCAGGCTAAACTGAGACCAGGCCAGCAGGTTTGCCCCAGGTTGCGTTCTTCTCCCAGTGGCTCGGGGACACGTGTGCCGCTGGGAGGGAGAAAGCTGCCAAGGTGATTATTAGCCCTTGTTTATCCCCTGGCATGGTTCTGCATCCATCACGGCCTGCCACAGCGATCCTGGGAACGTTTTGTTAGCAGGGTGCCAGCGCTTGCTCGAGTGCGGCCACCAGATGTCACGGTTTACTCACGGATGGACCAAACCCAGCCGGCTGCAGGCTGGAATGAAAGCTTTGCGGATGCCGGCGCTACAGGAGTGGAATGGTTTCCAAGCTAGATAGCTGCTTTTGGTTTGAAACAGGGCTGTCAGCAAACACCTATAATATAACTTACTCTCCTGCTATCTAATCCTGGTAATCCTCACCCTAAAATAGCTCTAGCAGCTGGCTCAGTGTCAGGACATAAGCTTACTTAAAACAAGGGGAAAACATTTTCCGAGGTGGCTAAAGCAAAGAGGACCTATTGGGATGCCTGGTGATGAGCAAAAGGGCAAAGGGCTTGTGTGGCCTGCCACAGCCACTAATGAGTACAGGAATATGAGGGGTTACCAAGGGTCTGACTTACTGGATCTGCTTGCGGTAGGAGACAGTTTTGGCCCAAAGCAGCAAGCGAAGACAGCAGGCATGGATGCCAAGGTGGCAGCAGCAACAATGCTCTCCATGGAGGTTAGTTCTCCCCTGCTCCTTTCCACTGAGCTGCCCCGGAGGGGGCACAAGGGCAGGGGCTGGTGCAGCACGGGCAGGGATAGAGCAGGCTCTAACGCAGTATTTTTAAGGGCAACTGCTCCTTTCTCACTAGAAATGAATGAGGTTATGTCAGCCTGCCAGATGTACAGGCAAAGGTAGTGGAAACATGCCAGGCTCACTCATCGCTCCAGGAAATCCGCTCGGATAAGAACAAACTTTCTCTGTTGTTTTTTTTAAAACCTCTTAGACACCTACACTCACCTTGTCATCAGCTGTCTGCAGCTGATGTTATCTTACACGCTATGTGCTTCACTGGGAACGATGGGGGCAATTGTTGAGAAACTGATACAAGGCTTCTACTCTGAGCACCCTCAACTGCAGGCACCTCACTACTCCCTGCTCATGCTGGCAGTACCCAGCAAGACATTCCCCTTGCTGTGACAGGGAAACAGGCAGCCACAGGGTGTGCCACTTGCCCTCACTTATCGTGTGCTCTGCAAGTCCACAGCAGTGTCTGGACTTAGTGCAGCTCTGTCAGATGCCCTTTACCCGAAGCTAAGTACTGGTTGTGCACTCCGAGGCTGGTTGCATCATCCCTACAATCCCTGGCCTGGCCACCTAAAGTCGAGTGCCCCTGCTCTGCACACAGAGCGTGTGAGGGCCTGAGCTGGGCCCAGTGCTCGGGGTGAAGTGCTCTGATGTCAGTAGTGTGGGACTTGAGACAATTTCCCAGCAATGCTTCATGTACACTTGAGTCACTCTGCCCTTTGCTCTAGAAATCTCCTGCTTTGACCTCAACAAAGAGCAGAAAAGAACAAGGGAGAAATTTCCCCCCATTTCTGCTTTTACCCTTGCAATGCAGCTTTACAATGGGGTGACTATGCAGAAATTTTCTTCAACCTTCAACTCCCATTTGAATGTTCCTGGTAGTGCTCCCAGCTCCTCATCAGAGAAGCAGACTTCTGATTCAGCAGATAATGTGACTGTCATATTCCTTCTTCCCTGTTGCTTGGGAATGCAACAGGACATTAGCCAAAATATTTGCTTCTCAGGTACACGCAGTTTAACCTGTCTACAAATATCTGCTACTTACAGATTTTTTTTTTGTTTTTCACTGTATTTCCCCGAAGAATGTTCCAAATAAAGTGTCAGGATAACTGGCTGGACGATGTAGCACATCTGTCCATCTCTGAGAAGATGACAGGATTGATTGACAGCAGCTTTTTCCCAAAGCCCCTCCTAATGTGCAGTTCCTTCTGCCAGCAGTGGAAAGCAGTACTGCTTTCCTTGGAGGATGCTGGCAAAGATGTGCTTCCAGGTGCCCGCTGTGCCCAACATTCAGCAATGTGAGTGAGCTGGCTGGAGCCTGGCAGCTGCCTCAACTCTCTGCTCATGTCTGGTGCCTGTAAACCAGACCTGTGAGAGGAGCCCACGCTCAGGTTCTCCCTGCATCTCTGTGGTTTTCTGGGCAGATTTCCAGGGGTGCGTGTGTGTGTCTTGCGCCTATCTAGACACCCAAAGAACCCCCCAAGTTCTAGACTCCTCAGGAAAGAAAGAGAGCGATGGAAATCCCCATTTCAGATGGCATCTCTCTCAAAAGGTGTCCGACCAAGAGACCAAGGGGCAAAAAAGACCTCTAGAGAAATGCATGGCTCTGCATAGCCCGTTGGCAGATGAACAGAGATAACTTGGAAGCTGTGCTTCCGTGTTGCTCCCTTTCTTTCTATTTGGTTTCCCTTTCTATGCTCTCAAGGTAATTTTTGGCAAAACAAAACTTAGCAAACCCTCTGGCTTCACAGCAGGCAGAAGAAGGCACAGACTCAGCTGCCAGGATAGATTCTGCCAGTTGCAGAAGGCAGGCCTCACTCGCCCAGTCATAAAATTAGGGATGAGTTAAACATGCAGCAGGTGTTAATGGGAGGCACGAACCAGCTGGCAAACCGCAGGCCTTGGAAAAGGTACAAACCAAACGCAGACAGGAAATCCCCCACCCAGCCGGGACCTGGAAGTTGTCTACACCTGAAGGAAAAGTAACTGGATGATTTACTTCAGATTGATTATTTGCAAATGACTGAATGTGAATGACGTTCACTCTTAGTTCTACAGTGGCATTATCAGAGTGGAAAACCAGCCCTTGCTATCTCCTGCGACTGGTTTCCTCTGAACAGTAGGTTCTACTCGCACTGAAGACCTGTTCCTGACCTCCTTGAGTCACTTCATCATGACGCAAGTGTCAAAGGAGCACTGCAAGAAAGGTTAAATTTATTGGTAGAACCAGACTGGGATGCCTCAAGGATTGCTGCTTACATAAAACATGTTTGCTCCCACCTTTACTATTCCTCCACAGCGATCCAAAAGCTGGAAAGATTACAGGGCAACACCTAAAAGTGGGCATTTTACAGATAAGGCAAATATGGACAATACTCACAAGGAAGAAGCTGGCTGGGACAACAGGCCCATACTTTTCTCCCTGGCATGCCATTTCACCAGGCCTGAATCTCTGCTTGAGCAGCACGCCTTTTCTGAACCCCCACTCATCCCTTCGAGTAGTGAATTTTTCATTTCCCTATTCCTACCCCTCCCCTGCCCCAGCATGCCCCTGTTAGTTCACACTGGCTCCAGCCAATTCTACACGCATTTATCTCGCAGAAACAATCCATCACTTACATTTTGTGGTTTATTGACCTTCTCCCATCTGGCACGTGGCTCCATTACTGTTTCTTGTGTTACGTGACCTCCGTGTCCTCATGGAGACACTGCCATGGCTCCCAGCTCCAGATCAGCACCAACGCCCTCATTTAGGTCCTCCAACACAACGGGGTAGGACCGTGTCTCCTTCCCACTGCCCAGTAACCCCTTTGGGTTCACAAATATGCTTTTCTGGGGAAATGGGAACTCTTTTTAACTGTCTGCTGGCAAAGACGGATTGTGCTGGGTGAATTTATTGCTACGGATGGGACATTAAACTGGTCAGAGAGACACCCAGCATACACACTTCCACGTGGCATTTTTTTGGCACAGAAACCACTCACTGTGAATAAAGGGAAAAGGATAACCCAAGGCCTCTGAGGGAGGATCTGGCAGTGACAAGCTGTGCTCCTAAAAGAGGCATGAGCTTGTTATCTAATTCTTAGTGTACCAAGGGAGCATATTTACATTGCAAAGTGTTCCTCAATTAGTAAGTATTTTTAAAGCTTTCCAAATAAACTTCAAAGCAGGAGCACTTCCTTTTGGTAGGGAAGGGCTGGTTACAAGTGGGAGCTCTGAATGTCACCGTCTAAACACTTCCTTCGTGCCATCAGGACTCTCCCCACAGGGGAGCTTCCCTTTCCTTTGTTTCCTACCAGAAAAGCCCCATGAAATACAAGAAGGCTCCGGGGAGGGGGCTCAGAGTGGGCTGCTTATCACCTCTCTCCCAATCAGTATTGCTCGTTTCAGAAGCAGGACTACTACAAGGGGCGGGAGGCTTGGCTCCTCGGCAGCCTGAGAAAGCTGTGCTGCTGCTCGGGGCAGAGCAACAACTACATGCAAGGAAAGTCAGGCGTTAGGGGAGGATGCCCAGGGGCTCCTGGCCTGCTGTCCCCATAGCCACCACTTTCCCCAGGGTCAGGCTCAGATTGCAGGGCACATCCTGGTTTAACTGGACACACAGAACTGTAATTCAGAAATGTGTCTTTTGGAAATATGATTTACCCTTTGAAACTGACACACCATGAAGGTGAACTTAAGCAACAATACATTGCGAATATTTGGGCAATTTCCTCTTGGCACATAATTGCTTGTTTTGTGACCTAAACTCCAGTATTCCTTCCAGTCCTTCACAAGGGGACAGGTTACTTAAACTATTTATAGATGCTGTGATCCTTTCTGCAATCAAGGCGGATCAACGAGACGTGACAGAATTCCTGGTGCTGCCATCTTGAGCCGTGCCTCATGTGACCTACTCCTCGCAGATGCTGTGGGCACACGTTGTCAGCTTCATCTATTGCAGACATGGCAGAGGTCCCTCCCTAGCACAGAGGATGCTTGGGAAATGCAGGATACCAGGCATGCTATGCCATGTCATTGGCTATTCAGGAGGAGGTGAGGGAAGTCCACCTTGGCAGTACTTTTCCACTAGTTTTTCCACCCAGAAGCTGGTAACCAGGCTGATGGGACAGAGGTCAGATATAGCTTGGAATCCCTCATTACTTCAGTGAGGCTAAAGCTGAGTTATTCTCAGGTATGAGAGGTCTCAGGTGCTCCTTCTTTCCAGAAAGCACCTCCCATTTTCTAAGGAATGATTTGTTCATATCACTGTATGTACTATTACATATGACTGTAATAGTCACTTGAGCCTCTTTTCAATCAGCAGTACTTTGTACCTTTTTCCATGGTTGTATAGGAGCAAAGCTCCAGAGCTGTCAATTTCCCACAGAATAGGAACCCTAAAAAACATGAACTTGCTGTCTTGGCAATGCAATTTCTTTGTTGCCATAACATTAGTGTGTTTCAATTTGACAATGGTGACAATACTTTTTTTGTCAAAAGGCAGTAATGATGTATTGCATATAAGATATGAGACGGTAATAAACATAACTGTGAAAGCAAATTTCAACACAAAGAAATTAATGAAAAATACAGGTATCCTTTGGAGTTAGGATAAGGGAAGGAGAGCAGTCCCTCTGTAAAGGAAACTTGAAGGGAAGAAAGAGGGACAATGCCCTGCACAAGAGTGTGCTTGGGAAGCCAAAAAGCTGGCTGATGAGCAGATGCACCCAGCCTGGGCACCACTGGTGCTCAGGGCTGAGGATGTCAAGGACATCCTTTTTTGGACTGTGACCTACTTACTGGAACAAGCTAGTCAGATTTTGATCCATTGTAAAAGAAACCTGGAAAAGGCTCCTCTTCTTTGAATCTGTATCACCACTGCGACAGCAAAGCTTAACTTGGAACCTCCCACGCTGATCTTCAGCTTGTGAAATCTCAGCCTTTCAAAGTCAGCATTCCCATTTGACCCCCTTCTGCGGTTCTATTATAAAGAACTTACAGTTACATATACAGGGAAATTGCTCCAGCTCCTGCCTAAGAAATTATGTGACAAATAAGCAAAAGAACCTCCAAGCAAAGCATCCGAGACAAACTTCACTAAGTGTCCTGTTCCTCAAAAATTCCATTTCCCATAAATATTTTCTCTTCTCATTTCCTGTGTACTACTTGTTACGTTAATTATTTAAGTCAAATCACCGTGTGGCAATTGTTAATATATGAAGCTGACTGTAACTTCCCCAGGAGCAAGTGAAAGTCCATGGATGAGAAGGACAAATAAGTGAAAGTGGAAATCACTGATATGGCAAAGTGCAAACTGGTAAAAAAATAAAAAGTCCTTTCCAACTGGCAATGGCTTACTTGGTTCAACTGGCCTTTAGATATGGATGAGAGACCTGCTCTAAAAAGTTTTTTAAAGACCAGAGGGCACAGGTTTGGGTTGATGTGGCTGTCCATGACTCGGGGCCTCTGAGGTCATTCCTGCTACTGGCATGAGAAGAAAGAAAGGGTAGAAAGCTCACGTAGAACCAAAGCAGCTTCTCACTTAAAAAGGGTGGGATGTCACCTACCAGACAGGAGGAAGGCAGTGGCATCCCAGTTGCCCCTGCATGTCTGCAAGCAAGTTCAGGGGAGACACCGTCTTTAAAGTCCCTCCTTTCTCTCTTGTCCCAGCAGGTTAGAGGCTTCTTCTGTTGTCATCCCTGCTTCCAGTGATTTCCCTTCTCCCTTTTTCATGAAGCAGCATTTTGTCCCCAGCATCGACTCATCCTCTGCAGCCTGCACAGGCAGCATCAAAGGAACCTACAGCAAGCTGTGGCCTGTCCCCAGGAATGCCATTTGCAGGCAGAGGGAGCACAGGGAGCAGCGGGAAGCACACGGGGCTGACCTGGCTGCTGCAGGCAGGGAACTGCCGAAGATAAAATGCACCTGTTTTATTGAAGGTGTGTTTACATCAAGGATCAGATCCTGCCTTACTCTGCTAAAACCATACAGTGGAGTGGCTTTTCTGGAATAGCTCCCGAATGGGCTTGTCCAAACAGCAGCCGGGGAACATCAAAAGGTGGAGCGATCACCCACAGATAAGCACCCGAACTGTCTGATCCTGAGCTACCCCCAGGCACGGCTCAGCATCTCGTCTGCCTGCGACAAGCTCTCTCTACAGCCTGCCCTTGTACCAGAGCCTCTTTCCATGGTAGCTGCTCCATACACGTGGCAGAGAGCTAACTGACTGCCAGTAAACAGGTTCTGATCTCCAAAGAAAAGAAAACCCTCAGTGTGAAGCCCTTTGAGCAGGGACGGGAATGGGAACACAGGATTGGGTCAGTGCTCGAGCAAGGGAGTGCTCGCTGCAGTGACCCAGCCGCAGTGGGAAGTGTGTTTGCAGCAACCATCGCTCAGTAATTATAGCAACAGACGACTCGAGATCAAAGTGCTTTTGCGAATGATGTGGTGAAGTAAATCGATGGAAATCTGAGCTTTTTTATCTTTGGATCTGTCTTTAATGCTGACTTTCTGTCCGGCTTTAACCTGCTCTGGGATAACATCTCTGCTCCCAGTGCTGCGGCGCTGGCCCAGGCAGAGCCCCGTGCAGCACCAGGCTCCATCCAGGTTCCTGCCTCCTGCCTGGCAGGGACGGGAACAGGCGAGGTGGCCCTGGGGACAGCAGCCCTGTGGGGGCGGCCCCCAGCGTTTCTCAGTGCAGAAGGGCACGTTTGCTGCCACGGTGAGTCAACAGAGCCAGGTGTCCGGGAGCTTTGTGCTGACACGCCGAGGTGCTGCTGGTGCTGCTTCCAGGGGCTGCCCCTCCCATTATGAGCACCCCAGCAGGCAGCTGCTCCTCCTGCAGTTGGATGCAGCCCAAGTGCTCCAGAGATGGCTTCCGATTCAGCTGCTCCTGGCCTTGCCCACCCATAAAGACAGATCCTAAGGAGGGTTGGACAGGAAGGCCGCTTTATTCAGGGAGACCAGCACATGGAAAGGGTACCATTTGCCAACCCTGTCCAAGTATATCCCACGATCATCCTTCTGCATCTGTCTCCTCACCTGCTTTCTGTCACATACACTTTACCAGCTTCTATCATGTGTTTATCCTGAATTTTGGAAAGAGTTAATTACTTTGCTAAGATGCTAAGCTCCAGTTGTTGCCACACCAAGTGTTCTCTTGGTGCCATGGATTGGTGAATGCTCCATCGATTCCACACACCAGTCACTTGTGTGGTTGCACACTGGCTCCAGACATCTTTCCTGCATGGTTCCTGGCTAAAGGTGTTTGAGTCACAAGCGGCAGAGTGTGGAGAGAAGGCCAGGGAGGCTATGGGTTAGGTGAAGATCCTGAGTTACAAAGTGTTCCTCAGGTGTCTCTGAGAGAGTTTTGATCTCTCTGGGTGATCTCTGTTGCTTTAATTTGCTGTTTTAATTCCACAGGCACTGCCTCCTGCATAGTTATCACGTGGCAAGGAGGCCCACGTTGGATAAAGTTGGATAAAGTTTCTCCTCCTGGGACTAAGCACCAAGGCCATCTAAACGTGGGATTTCCCACATCACATCAATCATCTGGGTTTTTCCTGGCTTATGCTGAGATGCTGTGCTGCTCCTACCTGCTCATTTCTCAACAGAGCAGAGGCTTAATTATTGGGTTGCAAAGTTCCCAAGGGTCTTATGAATATTGAATTGGAAAAGCAAGGTACCGTGATAAATTGTTATCCAAAAATTTGTTGTAATCTAGGGGAAGTCTGCCCCCCAAACCAGCTACCCAATGTGCATTGTTTTGGTTGCTGTCATCAAAGTCTACAAGATGAACAGGCAATTCATTATCATTTTGAGTAGTGCTTTGAATGATATCATTTGAGCTTCTTAAAAGGTTAATCTTCTGTCCCTGGGATCCCGATGAGGAACAATTAGAGTATCCTGTGGTGAAACACTGGATTATTATTAATGAAACTTGTGCTGCCCTGGAGTTTTAACTGACTCAAGTTTAAACACATGCCTGACTTAAAACATATGGGCATTCTCACTCCTGCCACAGGAGCTACCAATGGTTTTCACACAATGCCAAGAAATGTTAACTGTTAAAACCAGGTTTGATCATTTATTAACCTTAGTTCTTCACATGTCCTACCCAAAATCCCTCAACAGGAAGGGCTGAGCATTTAATGTGCCCTTGAGAGAAAGCAGGGCTTTGACTACATTTTTCTTTCCCTTTCGACTAGAAGGAAGAAATGTCTGGATTCGTCAGGGCAATAGGTATCCAGAGATTTCTGGATTTCTCTGAGCCACCTTCAGCTGGGGTCTGTAATATCAGGAACTACTTTTGCCAAAATTTTCAAGACAGGAGCTAAGCTTTGACATTTTCCCATGAAACAGAACTATCAGGATGTTTGACAGTGCCCAGGAAGTAACAAGCTATATGGGCCTTCCAGCTGAGGTGCCACGCTCCAGCAGGTTATGTGCTAGGGACAAAGTGGGTCCCCTGGGCCACCACTGCACCTGGCTCACACTATGAAGACAACAGAGCTGAGGCTTTTGATCACATGCAGAAGGCAAATGGAGGTTTGCTGGTTATTTAAAGGAAGTCAGGGTTTGACATCAACCTGTTCCTTCATCCTGCCCTTGTAATTCTCCTTTCCCATTGCAAGCTAATGGATGGAGACAGAAAGGTTTCAGGACCAGGCCTGGTGTGCTTGCTACCTGTGTGTACGACCAGGATCCAGCTGCATCTCAGTTCCTGCATGGAGATTCCCAACCACTCCCTCACTACAGGCTGGATTTCCTGGGCCATGTGCTAGAGCAGATGCAAGCTTCTTGCACAAGAAAGAGCAGACCTGGCTGGATTTGGATCTTTGTGGGAGCAGGCCCACAGGCAGCAAAGGCACTGGTTGCTGCCAATGGCTCTCAGCAAGGAGCACTTCATGCAAGTCCCTCCTGTGTCCCTGTTCAATGTCATGATCCAGGAATGCAGCTACTGCTCAGGCAGTTGCCAGCTGGCCACAGCAACTGCAGGTGCGTATTTTTTTATTTGTTTATATATGTAAATCCAGTCCAAAGTCTCAAATGATTAAGTCATGTGATGCAAGGCATGTGAAAGAGTGGTTAATAGTGAGGGGTAGACAAAGATGACAGGAGGAAAGCATTTCAAGGTGGCAGCTGTGAGGTAAATCATATTGGAATTGGGTAACCTGGTTTTAGGGGAGAGGTTGGAAAGGAAGGGCGTAGTACTGGGAGAGATCTTTTTTTTTTTTTCCATCTGGGAAGGGCACTGATCCTCAGACTTGGGCCCTGATTTTTATTTTACATCTGCTACTGTCGGGCTGATGTGTGCCCACCAACCTCAGTGGAGAGGGGCCTGGCTGACACCAAGAGAAGCCTGAAGTTATTTGGGTTTGCTACAGATTTTGGGACATGTTCACAGCACAGGCAGTGTCTCCCCCTCTCTCCTTCTCTCCCTCTCCCTCTCCTTCTCCTGGCCTCTCCGTGGCACAACAGAAAGGACAGAGGGGTGAATGACATGGGCTTGTGGATGGGACTCTGTCTGCTGGACTCACATTGGGTCACACGGAAAATGGAAACTTTTAACCTGAGTGGAAAATGCCCACTGGAATAGCAACTGGATCTGAACCCATAATTACCTCTGTCATCACGTGTCTACTTTGCAGCTGTGTGCACAAACAAATGACTTGTCTGTGCACTACTTGTTCTTCACAT
The DNA here is from genome assembly GCA_013390105.1 of Tichodroma muraria. Taxonomy (NCBI): domain Eukaryota; kingdom Metazoa; phylum Chordata; class Aves; order Passeriformes; family Sittidae; genus Tichodroma; species Tichodroma muraria. The sequence continues at coordinate 139,409 of WAAG01060260.1, read as the reverse complement.
TAACGCTCCACCGTCCCTCTTTCAGAAAAGGACAAAACACCTGGTCCAATCCTCGTGGAGAGGAGTGGGGAACTCTGTAAGCACTTCCATGAGAGCTGTGCCCTGACACACAACCAGCCCTGTGGCACGCATCAAATGCTGTTGTTCCCTCAAAGTCTGCTGATGTTATCACTGATGTTATTCTTTGAGGAGCGAGAAACAACAAGATCCTACAATGACAAACCAAAACGTCTCTTGTGGTACATAAAGACATAAAAAAACACCACCAACAAAAAACAACAAAAAGGAATCCTTCCCAAATAATCACCAAAAAAAAGGGCATTTCATGTCCTTTGTGTTTTCCAAGATCAAGCACCTTACAATTAGCTCATGATCTGCCAAACAAAGGGGACAAGGGATCATCATGAAAGACAGACTAGAAAAAAAGCTGCTAGAAAATCAGATCTGGAGAGGAAAACAAGACCTTTACAGGGGAATCATTACTCTTATACTCAAAACTCTAAATAAGAACCACATTTACTGAGCTTCCAGGCTCACCGTCCCAGGGGACAAGGAAAAGCTGATTTTATATTAATTGATATGTCATTTTGCAGGTTCTTGGTGGTGGCTGTTGACACCCAGAGACTAAATGCTGTTTACGGCATTGCCTCATGCAAAGCACCACAACAGCCAGAAACTGTTTCACCTTCACCAACTATTGGCTTGCTAGAAATTAAGGGGTTTCATTTTTTGCTGAGTCTTTTTAAATTTTTGAAGTATAAGGCTAATACGAAACCAGAATGAAGAATTGGAATGGAATCTCTGATAAGCATGAGCGTCAAATTTTACAAGCTGTTGTGGCCTGTATAATTTTGTTTCATTTGTTTGTTTTTTTTCAGGTGGGATTTTCAAATTCTTAAGCTCAATTCTTCTGAGGTCCTGAGTCCATAATAAACTAGCAAGGTGATGTGAAATGTGTTAAGGACTAAACTTGTGTCCAAACCCAGTTCAACTGAGAGTAAGAGGTGTGCACTCAGCAGGAATGCACACTGATGTCCTGATGTGATCCTTCAGACAGGGAAGCTGGGGCAGGAAAACTAAGTGGGTTTAAACTGGAGCATGATTAATAAATTAACTGGATTATATAAGGTTTTAGTTTGCCATGCCAGCGCCTGGACTTGATGCACTGTATTACTTTTCAGTCCTGTATTCCTACACAAAAGTACTTATTAAGTCCTCTAAATAATAGTGCTCCCTGGTCTCCCTGGATGTTGCATGGATGTGGCACAGAGGGGAAAAATCAGATTGTCTTCATGCAAAGTTTACTCATTAGATACTTACACTAACATCACAATTTACAGGACTGCTGTATGCAGATGCTGACCTGCATTTTGAGGTTGGATTGAAGGCATTCACTCCAACAAGCCATATTAGCTTGGCCATTTCATTGCTAGATACCCTTGGCAGGTGTGCCCAAGAAAAGGAGCCACTCCAGATCTAGAAAGATGCCAAGAGGGTTGAACAACATGCCCCTAGACTGCTGTGTCCTGTCATTGGGAGGCCATATGATTCCATGCAATTACCAAGGCCTAACACTCTCATGGCCCTTTGGACTGACAGTCCGCTGCTTTTTCCACAGCTGTTAGACAGAGGGAAAAAGTACTTTTTTCAGCTGGTGCTGTTTGTTTTTCCACTGTGAACTCCCCCAACTCCCTGATGTCAAAACACCTGGCAGGGCTGCCATGTTGGTACTGCTTGTTTGTCCTGTTACTCCGATGCTGTGGTGGATGGGAATTTGGCTGGCCCTGGGGAAGCGAGCCACATCAAACACCTGCGCTCGGAATTGCATGGGGATTGTGCTGCCTGTTTATTCCCTGCTGGCACTCAAGTAGGTCGGAGCTTTGGGGCAAGATCACCCTCCAAGATGATGTCGCTGCACCAATGAGAATGATGGGAAGGATCTCCATAAATGATACAGGGTTAATGTGGGGGGCACAGTGATTCTGGATAACACCACCAGTGTAGGAGACACCCCAGCCCCCTGGTACTGGCCACACACGGGGCATACAAGTCAGCTGTTAGCTTGAGGGAAGAAATACCATGGGACCTTACAGGAGTGAAGTGCTACTTCCACATCTGCATCACCAGATCTGGTTGCCCTCTTTTCAGAAGGCCCACAAACTCAGTCAGGTCAGCTGCAGCCCTTTCTACTGTACGGCCTCACATAGAGAGGCACCTGCAAGTCCAGTTCAGCCCCTAGAAAAACGTGAGTAGAGCAGTGGTACAGACCATACTTCAGGGTGGAGACTCTTCTCCCTGAACCAGATGCAATTGTTTGTTGTGAAATGGTGCCAATGAAGTTTTGTAACTCCCTCATATACTGGGAGGATTCATTTGATCAAAAGAGCAATTTCCCTTTCTGGCATCTACCATCCATCAGAAATTCCAGGCCAGAGCTTTAAAGAGTAACTAATGACTTAGGATCTTATGACTGCTAAACATTTCAAGTGAGGCACCTCGGCAGGCATGTGGAGCCCTCCTCTCCAAACCTCCTCCTCAGAACAGACACTAAAACTGTGGGGCACTCCAGGAGCCCTACCCAGGCTGTGATGTGGAGCTAACAGTTGTTCAAGGTGAGTCACAAAAGGTCCTCCTGAACCAAAATGTCAGCTCTAACCCCCAGGTGAAGATCCCTGCCCAGGATCCCTTCAGGGAGAACATGCACCCTTTCCCTCAGCTATGGGACCACATGCAAGCTTTAGGTGCAGCAGTACCACAGCGACGAGGGCCACAGCCTAGGAACACTCAAGGGCTGTGGCAGAGGCTACAGGTCCTGGCAGCACTGTGGCAACACCAAAACACAACCACTCTCAGCCTCGTGCCAGGCTCTGAAGCTCACACAGTCAGCTGGGAACATGTGAGGGGACATGGACACAGGGCAGGGTTGAACACTGAGGGCCTGATGGAAGCTGGTTCTGTTTTGGACATGCTTTGGACAAGATTGTGCTTTCTCTCTGGGATCCTGCAAATAGCCCCTGCAGGGCACACCTAGCTAAGCAGCTCCAAGACCTTTCCATCCAGCGAGACTGATCCTGTCCGGGAAGTGTGAATCGGGTGAAGCTTGATAACTTCCTTACAGCTACAGGTCTTTAGTTAAGCTCTGAAAAAAGCATCCTACCTCCCCGGAACCATCTTGAACTCTGCCCTACACTAATCCCTAGCAAAATGGTACCTGCATCAGTTCCACCGAGGCATACAATCAAACAGTGACTCATTGTCACAATCCTTATTCATGCATTTATTGCCCAGATAACTCTCTATTAAGCTAATGAGTCATTCTTTTACGCCCACCAAATGCATAGTTTGAATGCTGCTGATTTCTGCTATTCATAAATCGGAAGGAGAATAGGCAAGAGCCTTAATCCAGAAAATTTGCCTCTAGTGGCCAGCTCAAGGAATTCAAGGTTTTCCATGTATGCTACCAAGAACAAACAAGGCTCCAGTACCTTCTCCAGACAAGCACTGGAGAGCTAATGCTGCTTGGTGAAGTGTCTCACACCAGCCTGCTTCTAGAGCCAGAGGATGTTGGCCAGGGCTTCGCAGGCCTTGAGTGTCCAGGACTCATTGGCCATGTTTGAAGCAGCTTTGCTGAGATGAGCAGCCAGCTTTACTCCAGGAATCACTAAACTTTAAGTGGCGCAAGAGATAAAATATCTGGCATAGCATTAACTATATGGATGCACAATCCATGCAAACTTTTCCAATTTAGTACTAAACTAAGAACTTCCAGGTGTTGCTAGTTTGGCAATATTTTGAGTCATTTATTCTCTATATGCCTGGTGTGATCCACAAAGTAAAGCTGTAGCTAAATGCTCTCTTGACCTCTTTCAGCAGTGCTTTGTGGCTGAGATGAGCTGCCTGACACCTGCAAATAAAACAGGTGACCAGAAAAGTTCCACTGGCTTTGGCTCTGATTTGTGCTGCGGACACAGGCTGGGCGTGTGACAGCAGCCCTTGGTGTCACACTGACCTTCCTCCCTGCTGGAGCAGTGGTGCCCTCAGCCAGGGTGCTGACAGCTGCTCATGGCAGCAGCCAACCGGTTCAGCTTCTTAAGCCTTATCAGACTGTTTGCATAAACACTGGGATCAGAGCAAGAATGAAGGAAGCATGGGCTGAGCTTTAGAAGGGCTTTATCCTACAATTTTCTTATCTGCTCTACTCTCTGTCTGTCCCCTCCATGCCTGTTGAAAGGACTTGCTCCCCTGGGACTCCCATGTGAAGAAACCATGATCCCAGGTTTCCTCTGGATTGGTGTCTAGAGCTGGAGCCTGCAGGCTCTCGGAGGCGAGCTTGCAGTGCTCTTGCAGTTCCATCCAACGTAGTTCCCTCTCTGGTCAGTCCAGCTTTGAATCCAAAAAGGATTCAAAAGGAGTCTATTCTGGAAGGGAGCAGGGAGTAAACCAGGAGTAAACCATATGCACTCGTGAGGAGGCAGGTCCTGTGGCTCCCCTCTGCCTCTGGAACTCCAGACTCCTCACTGGACTGCTGGAGCTTCTGGAAATATTCCATGTTTCTTTTTCTAAACAACTAGGCACATATTTAAATGCTGAGCTCTTCTTGCTAGACACTGCTGCTAGTTCCCTGAACTTGCAGAGGATCCCAGGACTATCACCTCTGCTAAGAAAAGAAGTTCTCCCATCTGTTCAAAAGGGAAAGGGTGTAATATTGACCAATACTGAGAAATATATTCTCCTGCTTTCAGAGGCAGTTATTGGAATGTGCTTGGTATTCAACTGATAACTTACACTTGTAGCAGCTTGCTGAGTGATGCTTGAATCACACTGTGATAAAGGGACCTGTTTGAAGTTTTTGAAGGCAGTACCTCACTATCATTCCCTTTCAGTGCTGTCATTCGGAGCTCTGCAGCCTTCTCTGTGTCAGCAGGTAGTCAGACTAAACTTCCCATTCATCTAAATCTAAAATTCATCTAGGCGTACTCAAATGGTACCTTAAGTTTTAGCTTTTATATTTTTTAGATTCTGTGTTGATTTAGTGGGTAGTTTTAGGTTTCATATTAAGTGCTACTAAGTTCTCTTCACAGAGCAGATAGACAAAACAATTCCTTCTCTAGCTTGAGACCAAGGACAACTTTCAGGCCCAAGAACAAAAACAGCCGTGAAGTGAGAAGAGAAAACAAGGAGGATGGAGCTTCATAACCTGAAGCTGTAATTAGACAATTGACTCTAATATGCTAATGGACCAGAATTTATAAAAGTGTAAAACCTCGTGATCGGTCGTCCATTTTTTTGTGACCATTTTGGGGTTCATCTTGGGTGTGGTCTGGCCGGGCTCTTGTGCAGCCCAGGTGTGCCCACTGAGGCCCTTCAATAAATACCTACTTTATCCTTTTGCTCTGTCTACTCTCTGTTCCAGGTCAGCTCTAGAAGGCATCACAATCACTGTCTAAAAACAGGCACTGGATGAAACAAGGCAAACAATCTTTTCCTGAACACGTAATCTTAACACAAAGAGCAATGGTGTGTTTTCCCCTGGTGAATGCGAGCTGCAGACCAGGACCCTTACAGCACCCCGTGAGCCCAGCACAGGCCATGCCATGCGGATTGCGGGGTGTTGGCTTCTCTCGATTCGAGGCTCTCTCCTACTGAAATGGGGTTTAATTGCTCCTGCCATCAAGCCTGACGGGAGCACTAACACACCCACTGGCTGTGAGCAGGCCTGTGACTGCACATCAAAGCTGATCCCACCTCACAGCAGCAGCCACGAGCACATTCCAGAGCAACGAGAGCCCTGTGAAAGGCAGACGGAGAACCCTGTGGCCTCCAAACCTCCCCACCCACTGATGACTTCCATTAATTAATTAACTCTACAGCTTTGTTCCCTTATCATAATCCTCCCAGCAACAGCACAATAAATTGTACTTGCAACAGATGCCTAAACGAGATGATCCCAGGTCTTTGCAACTTGAATCAAGGGTGGGAAACTCACAGCTTTGTGGTGACCTCCAATTCATTCATTATACAATCGGTTCTTAATTGCTTTAAGAATGTGATTCTAGTAAATCTGGCCTCTAGTACCACTCCTATTAGAGACTTCTGTTGCTAAATCTCTGCTGTTAAGCACAGTCAGTCCATCCCTTGAAGTCTTTTTAATTTCAGTGGGCTCTGAAGGATTGAGTTATCTGTAGAAATTAACCATGTTCACCCACCCCATATTCACCCACTGAATGGACGGGCACCAAACCCAATTTAGCTGTTCCCATCAGCAGCAGCAGTTTTCCATAGCTCCTGAGGGAGCCCTATGCTACTAATGGGTAACATAGTGAAACATCCTCAGGTTGCTTTTGAAGGTGATTCTTCTTTAAAAGAAAATGCTGCATGGAGCAAACTCATCCCAAAGTCCTACTATCCAAACGCAATATGTCTAAATATAAATACAGTGGAAGAGATTGATGCCGCTTGTGAAAACTTCAGATCCAAGGGACCCTGACTGAGATCCTCCCCTCCAGCAACGTGCCAGATGGGAAACCTCAAAGGCACAATCAGGTGACCCCAGAGCCAGCTCTGGGGACTCAGTAGGTGGCAGTCTTCACCTTGGCTTTGCAGAGATCTGTCACCCTGAGAAAGGTGGGACCGTTGGGCACAGAGGACATGGACCTCCTGGATGACAAGAGGTGGGCTGGCTGTAGTTGACAGCCCAGGAGGTACTGCCTCTCTGACTCCAGTGTGCTCCAAAGGATCTTTATGCACAACCAATGCAATTTAAAAGACAAAATGAATGGGTTTGGCAATTTGGAAGAGGTTTGGATCAGCAGAATCACTGCTCATTCATATGGTAAGCAAGAAGAGGGAGCAGTGTTGTCTTTAGTCTTTCCCTATTTTTTAGGGGGCAAATTTGGTACAGGGATGAAAATGGAGAGTTGTGTTTTGGGACAGAGAACCTAGCGGAGCTGTATGTGGGATATAACTCACAAGCCCACAAAGAGGGGAACCCCTTCACCATGCAAGTCAGCATTCACTCTTCGAGGAAGGTGCAAGGAAAAACTAGGGAAGTGGGATCTGACCACAGAAGAGGTGAGACAGGCCCCTGACTGTGAAGGAAAGTGCTGATTTTAGCCTGCCTCCTCCTAGAGCCAAGAACAGCTCTAGGACCAGCCCCAAGGGAGCAGTTTGGTGAGGACCAGCATCCTCCACCTGAGTAGGACAGGGCTGAGTGATGGGGCAGAAGCCTCTTCACATGGTACAGCTGGAATGGTCTAGCTGATCCTCGCCTCGGCCTTTGCATCCCTGCAAACCCAAGGTGTTCCTAAGCATTGCGGTTTTGAGCTGACACTGGACTGTTTTCCCAAAGCTCTTACAGTTTCAGGCACTGTCCAGCTGAAAATGAGAGGAGGAGCCACTGCTAACATGAGAAAGCATCCTGGTTTCCTCAGTGGATACTGACAACACCTGCCTTAGAACTCGGCATTATGCATGCCTGCCTTTTTTTCTCCCCCTGAGCGAGCTTGAACGAAATAGCAAGCATATTTTCCCCTTACCCAAAGGCAGATGTATACTCACACTCCTGCCATTCTATCACAGCATCTTACATAATTTCCCATTGGTTTTGGAGAGATGCCAAAACAAGTCTGAAGGAATGTGTACAAGGTCTACCAGAAGAGGGTTTCCCCATGTTTCTGACTCTATAATCCCCTTATTCAGAGCTAAACCAATAGGCTCAGACTTCTTAAACTGAAAACCTGTGCCAACTCTATCCACTGCCTTTAAAAACAAACAAGGAAACCCACAAGCTCATGCCCAGTTATTACCATGAAAGAGAAAACAAGAGACACAAAGCAAAAGAATTTGCCACATGCAGCTCTGTAAGTGCTAAGTCTATGAGTGAAGACACTTGTCTTTGTTCCCTGTAGTCAAACATGTCCTAATCTCTAAAACACCTTCACTCCAAAATTGCAGCTAATTGCTTAGTCACAGGGCATTTGCTATTTAGGCAAGGGCCTTTGCTCAGGCCCCAAAGTGGTGGTACTACTAGACTATGAATTCAAGCAATGGGCAAGGTTTAGGGAAGAAACTTCTGTGAAGAGCTGCCTGAAGTTAACAGGGGTGGTAGGACTTGCCTGGGGTCCCTGTATTGCCACCACAGGTTGAAAAACTCAAAGCTGCCACTCAGAATAGGCTCCTCACAGTGAGTGGCAGGTTTGGAAATCGTTGGGTGTCCACTAAATGCTTTGCCAATCAGCTTTGGGGGAGGTGAGGATGAAGGGCAGAGTTCCCTCCATCCTTGCAGGGGTCCAGCCCTGACTCCCCTAAAGCGGAGTAGTCGGTGACAACCAATGGTGACAGAATGTGGCTAAGGCTGAAAACACGTTTCTAGTAACAGCTAAATATCTACCTGGAAAAGACTACTATCACTCCAGGGCCTAAAGCAGGTAATTGAAGAAAGACCTGGGGGACCACGCTTACAGCATGGTTTTTGGAAGATGCTTCTCCTAACCCAAGGGGAACAGGCAAGAAGCAGTGGATATACTCCGGGAGTCTCCTCTAAGCACCACCTCCTACAGCACGATGTGGCAGACAGCCCTTCGTGAACCCCCGAGTGCCTAACCCACTCTGGTGCTTGAAAGACTCCCCTGGCTATTCCTTCATCCTTAAATCTCAATAGACATCCCAAAACAGCCCAGGGTCCTCGGGTGGCACAGACCAAGTTATGTGTACACAGATAAATGTGCTTCTGCCGTCTGGCTATGGAACAGGAATGCTCAGGCTTGCAAAACACCGTGAGAACGCGTGAATGAAGCCTGCTGACTTCTTCCTTGTTCCCAGTTTACTCTGGAATAATAGTTTACTCTACCCAAGCTCTTCCTGATCCATATTCACAGATCAGCGTTAGGCTCAGCACTGCAGCCTGGCATGCAGACAAGAGGGCAATTTTCTCCTCAGCACCTCACTCTGACTTTGAGGATATCGTGGCTTTCCGATGCAAGACAGCGAATCTGAGGCTGGTACTGGCTTTGAGTCACTGCCTTTCAAGCTTGAGCATCTGGCCAGCTGTTGGCCCCAAAAGTGCAGTGCCATTTTCCAGAGCAAGCGTGGCTGTTCTGTGGTTTCTGCTATTTATGTGCTTGAGAACCTCAGCTTTTATTTCCCGGTTACCTGCCCACCTCCTGCCAGTCGTTCAGGTCTCATGTTTGGCTGAGAGCGTCCTGGGAATCTCCAGTGGCATCTTGCCACGTGGCTGGCCTGGGCTCCTGGTTGTGCCTGTTTAATGTGTGCCCCATGCACAGGCTGCCCCTCACCCAGGAGGCTCTGTGCAAACAAAGGAGTGACCCACCTCTGGGTGCTACCCAAGGGAAGGCTGTGCTCAGACACCCTGTCCTGATGCTAATCACCCACCTTTGATCCGGCTGCCTCTCAACTGCACCTACCCTCCTCTCCCTGTCTTCCTCCAGGCTCCCAAGGCAGCTCTGCACAGCTGCCAGGGAACGTGATAGGAAGTGCCACATCCAAGCAGATCATAAATCTCAAGCCTTGGCCAGGATTTTCAACAGGTAATTGAGGGGGGTTGTGTTTTGCACCACTAAGTCAGTACCAGTGCGTGTGCTAAGCCCATGGCTGCATCACTGCCTAGTCTGGAAATGCAAATAGTCCTTGGTGAGAGCAAGCACAGCCTCTGGAGAGACAGCACAAACCCAAGACCCAAACTTCATGCCTGTCAGCCCAAGAAAACTGGGGTTTACTTTGCTAGCCCAAAAACAAGTAAGAAATTCAGTCACTAGAAACCAATGCTAATTTCTTGACTTCAGTGATCTATTAGAGATGGGTAAAGCTGCACTCACAGCCCCTGCAGATCTTTCTGCCTTCTTCTAAGTGTATTTTCTATACACCAGTATCAGAAATGTTAGCATTTGGCGGTTATTTTCATTTCACTCAAAGTAAGAATTTAATGAGATTTCCATGGTAGGTTATCTTCATGATCTGGTGATGAATTTTATTTTGATTTTTAGTTAGTAGTAAATAGTTGCTTTTGTCCCCTTGATCCTTGTATCAGGCTGGATCTCAAATTCACAAGCATTTGGGAGACATTATTCCTAACCAGAATCCAAATTTGACCCCAGATGCAGCTTTTCTTTACTTTTGAAATCCAGAGCTGAAGACCAGACCCTTGTTTGGGTTTGGATCCAGGTATCCAACAGAGGATGAAAGTACACAGGGCCCCTCTGCTCCACCTAACTCCCCAATCTAATCCAAAGGAGTGCATCCCTGGGCAGCCGGTTTCTAGGAACAGTATCAGTATACGAGCCTTGTAACTCATTAATGCTAATAGCAGTTGCATAACGCACAGCTGAAATGTGGTTGTACAGTGAGCTAAGAAAATATCCCAACTACACAAGGTACAATTGCCAGGCAAAGTTTCTAATGGGCAGCTTTCCTTACCATCACAGCTAAATTTCTCTTTGATTATAAATGCACTGGAGAGACCAAATTTCCAGATATCAAAAAGTTGTGCTGCCAATTCTAGCATAATTTTCTGCTTAAATGCTGCATGACTGGCCATGATCTGGAAGGAGGTGTAAGCTCACCTTGCCATTGCTCTCTGTGCTAAACCTCAGGAGATGTCGAGAAGGGCCTTGGTCAGTCACTGCATCTAACTGAAAGGGAGCTCAAACATCAAGGACGGCGTGATGTCTTCAAACCCTCAGGGAGCCCTGAAGCACCAAGATAAAATGGAAATCTCAACCTTTACAGAAACTGCTATAGCCTGATGTGCTGCACACAGGTGCAGAACTGACTTCTTTCATATTCTTCAGCTTTGGTCAGTTCCCAGGACTGAGAGTAGGTGCCTCATCCATAGCTGGCTTGCTATGAGAATATTAACTATGCCTTCTTAAGGGCCTGTTTCTCTTCTTCTTTCACAGCCTCCCTTAAATGCCCTTGACTGTCTTTAGATAAACAAGCTTTGGACCATATTTAAAATCCAATCCTGGGGCCATCAGATAACAGCCAATGGAGCTCCGTACACACAAGCAGGAATTAGCCCTTAGTTTCTCTAGCAAACAGCTTTCTACTGCCTGCTCCCTGCCAGCAGAAGTGTGGTGGGTAATTCCCTCAGGAGACACTTCTCTGTGTCCTGACCCTTGAGCTGACCATGCCAACTTGACATGATGCGGCAACAACTCACAACACAGACTTGGCTGCTTGAGGATGCTCCCTACCTTCCCCCTGTCTGTGGGGCTCTGATGCCATTGTGATACCCAGAGGGATGTGGGGTTTATCCATCCCTGCACTCTGGCCAGAGCCTGCTCTGTCTGTGGCCCTTGGCAGGGGATTCCCCCCCATATGTCCCCGTGAGATCAGGACTCATCAGGAGGCAGCTCCCTGGCTCCAAGCCTGCCTGTTCTTACTCTGATCATCCTTTTGCTCTGGAGGCCAGGGTTTTGCTCAGAGCCATAGAAAATAGTGTTTAACTGTGTTGAAGGTTGCTGCCTCCCAGTTTCTGTGCCTGCTGCAGTGTCACTTCCATTTGGAAATGTGTCCTGATTGTAGCTGAGTGAAATGAATGATGAGGCTGAATTATGAAGATGTAGGGCTGTGAGAGGATGAAGAATGCTGCTACAAATTTTAAACAACAGAAAATATGAAATAAATCTTAACTCCCTGTAGTATGAATAAACATTTTAACTATGTGAATAGCACACAGCTACTAGGAGCTGGATCACCCTCTGAAACAGCAGGCAGAGGAGTCTGCTACTCTGCAATAGCAGGATCATGCTTGGCTAAATTAAGTAACTCATTTAAATTCACACTGTACAGTAACATAATTTTTGAAAACCATGTTGTTTGACCCTCCAAAGCGATTCCCAGAAGTTATTCCTGCGAGGAGCACACACCCAAGCCACTCAGAATTTCTGGAATGACATTTCAGTTGCTCAACACCTGGTTATGCAGATAGAAGAGAAAACAGAGCGACGACGCCTTAGCCAGTATAATAGATAAGGGTGTGAGAATCCAACTTGCTGGCTAGCACATGAAAGTGTGAATGACCTCGCCCCAAGTCCAGGATTACTCAAGCCAGAGGAGATGTCAGTATCAATACACACATCTTCCTTCATAGTCACAGGACTCTCCTCAATGCTTGCTGCTGCCCTCAGATCTTAACCCCAGAATGGAGGGAAAGCACCATGCCTGTTGAACAACCAGCTTGCAAAGTTCTTTGCTTCTGCAAACCAAATGCAAGAAGATTAAGGAAATTCTCTTTTATTATTCCATCTAGTGGAAGACCTTCCTCCTCTTCAGATAAACTCACGTGCAACTAGAGGGAGGTTACAGTAAACGGGTTCTCTGTTTTCCTGAAAATGAGACTCGTGGCTTCACTGTTTCCAGTGGCCATAGGAACTGAGAACATCCATTCTGTCCCATGGAATGACTGGTATACCTCACTTGTACTAAACAGAAAGCAGCTCCTCTGGGTCAAAATCACTGAGTGTATCCAACTTCTTTTTATTAAATACCTAAGAGCTTGAAGTATTTCATCTGTGTCCTCAGTATCCATCAGGACTAGGCCAAGAATTCTCAATTTGCCTCCCTAACCAGAAGAAAATATGTGTATCAAGAAACATATTTTCTTGGGTTTTATCTCAATGTCAATTATTGACTATTAACAACCTTCCACAAGACTGAAGTTGTCACACCAAGCACTCCCAATTCATAATGAACCTTCCTTCTGCCTCCTTGCATATGTGCCTCATGGAAGACCTTGAAGTATAGGCTACACTTGGCCATGCCCAGAATTTTCCTTCATCAATTTGCTTTAATTGAAGCCAATGGCCAGACTGTTTACCTGTTCAGCAGGTAAACATCAGTGAAATCCACAAAGCGGTTCATTTGACTTTGTGCACAGTCTGTATTGGTGGGTACAACTCAGATAGAAAAAAGGACGTGAGAACAAAAAAACTCTGTAACAGACAGATGTGAGACACTGACCAGCTAAGGAAACCCCCTTAGCCAGCACCAGAAAGCCCCCCTGAGGTTTTTTAGTGTTTGTCAGCCAGCTCTCTACCCAGAAAGCAGAGTATGGGATAAGTGACCAAGAGTGTTCATTTTATCAAACCTATGCCACTGAGAACAGATAAGTTTACAATTCCTTTGATTTAAAATGGAATAAAAGATATGAAGTCAATAAAAAGACAGGGTTTACCTCAAAGCACTGCTGTGCCTGTTAGCTGAACGAGTGAGCTTCCCTTCAGTATCACTTTGGTTCTATATGCTTTCTGGGAATGGCACTGGTTTCCAGGCTATTCAGTATTTGCCTGCATGACCAACGTGTTCTCCCTCCTGCTCACGTGCACTGCTAACGTACTTTCCCCAGGAGGTGGAATGTTTGTCATACCAAAATAGCAACTAAATGAATGAAAGTTCAGGCAGGGCTATAAATAGAAAGGCCACCAGCTTTTCACAGTGCACATATAAGCTACTTCACACCCACTTCCTTTTGTCTGCCATTAACTCTGAGATCTGAAGCAGAATAACCTTTATGCACTTTGGAAGAAGGAACAGCAGAACAATTAAGAGACCAATCTGTTATGAGGAAGTCACTGAAGTGCTGTGTAGAAAAAATGGACAGACTATTAGATAGGTAGATAGATAGATAAATAGACAGATAGATAGATAGATAGATAGACAGATAGATAGTGCTGTGTCCCACAACCAGACTTGCCAAATAGTAAATTTTAGCAAGACTTACAAGGAAATCTGGGAATAGCTGAATGGAACTCCTTTGAGTGGAATTTCACTATGCCTGTCCTTCTTTAGCAATCCCTTTTGTGCATGATGTGAAGCAGATCCAGAGCTCAGGAAAGGCACAGTGGCCCCTCCTGATGGAAACCAGCTTGTAGGGCTGCAGGTTGCAAGGGAGGGAGAAGAACATGTGATGAGGTGTAAAATAAGACAGAAAAACTAAAAAAAAAAAAACAAAANAAAAAAAAAAACTTTTTTTTTTTTTTAAATAACAAAACCCACTTGCTTTTCCTACCAAAGGCAGAACACACTGGCACTATTCCAGCGTGCCAGTTTCTTAGTTGGATCATGTCATGTACATAAATGACTTCTCATATTGCCACAAGGTGTGTTTTGGGCAACTATGGGTGGAAGGGAGGGGGTTACAAAAGCAGAAGGGGTGGGGAGATGCTCCAAGAGGTTGTGTCAGTTCAGGTCTCAAAGTTCACAAGCCCTCACACTGCACTGCATTTTCCTGTGCTCACTCTGCACCTGGCTAGAAGTTGTCTTGTGGAAAGCTGTTCATAGTCAATAATCGACATTAAGATAAACACCAAATAGACCCAGGAGAAAGTAGCTGAGTCACACAAGGTTAGATTAGGTGGCAATTTACTATTTTTAGTTTTAGTTGTTGGATACCAAACACAATCTCACTAAAAAGAAACACCTGTCCCAAATGTAGGCTCATAAAAATGTAACAAGTTCACAGGTTGGCTTTATTGTGGTTTCAGTGTGCAATATGAGAAGTGTATGGATAAAGGGAGCTTTTTCCCTGTTTATGGAGGTTCTTTGGAGTTTACCATGTGGGACATTTGGCCTGTTGGGAGTTTCACGCTGTTTCTAGGTACAAATGCAATACTGAGTAATAGAACAAGGTATCACAACATGTTCAGATGTGTCTCGTTGTCTGCTGAGAACTCCAGATGATTTCTGCACAGCTGTCTGAACAGAGCTCCCAGCTGATCCTTATAATTTTGCTCCTTGCAATGGAGATGGCTGTACTTTTTTTCCCCCCACTTTAAAAATGTTGAGGAAATGAGATGGAAATGCTGACAGACCAACTTCCTGCCTTTTCTTCTGAGCAACTGGACGTGCCAGATATTTGTGCATTGTGCTGAGGCTGGCTGACAGGGTGACTGTAGCTCTCCTGTGATCCCCTGGTGCCTTGCCACTTGTTATCCCTGGGACTAGATTACTTAGACAGATGCACTTCCAGTCTGTTTTCTCTTCTGTCCATTCCAGAACGCCCCTAAAGGGAAGGGGCCTGCATGAGAAAGGAACTTCCGTTGTGTTTAGAAAAGTGCTGCAGCACAAAGCTGCTTATGCCAGGAGTTGCACGTCTGTACACAATGTAAGCAAGGAAATAATCTGTCTGGGAAGATGCTGCTTCACATGAAAGCATCTGCCTGCAGCTAGATTCCATCAAAGAGCAGATCTGTGGATTGATTTTCCCAGTATGGCATGTTCAATCTGCAGAGCACTCAAACGCTCTTTTATTAGCTCCACTGTTGTTCATGATCGAAGCAACAAGATGGAACAGCTCGTGCAAAGGCACTCAGCTCCCAAACTGCCCCAGAAGCACAGAAAAGGCCAGGATGGGTTGGTGGCAGAAGCAGGGCCAAGGTCCTGGGCAAGGGAGTACCACAGGAAATGGTATGAACACAGACAATGGGAGTGGTGATGTCCAGCACTGGCAACTGCATTTCCCAATATGTGTTTTTGTGGAAGCTCACCTCATCCTCTGGGACAAAGCCCAAGATCCCCCCATGCCAGCAGAGCTCACCTGAGTGCGGCACCAGGAGCGCTGCAGCTGCTGGCACTGGGAGCTGGCACGTTTGTTTGCCCTTTCTGCCTTTCCACTTGGGCTCTCCACATGCACGGGCTTGTTTTCGTGCATTTTTATTTTATTTGCAATGATGTCAGAGGCAACCTTTTGATGACTTATGACCCACAGAAGGCTAGGTACCACTGGCTTATGAAACAATGAAGGAAGAAGAAAGTCAGGAAGAAAGTTGGAAAACCATTAATTAAATAAATTCAGCAACCAAAAGGACAGAAGTGGTACATAATTTCACAGTGAGCTGCCACAGGTGTTTCAGGAGGAGCCAGCGAATAAGGGAAGCTTTCAGAGTAGAAAGCTAAGAGATTTGGACACAGCAGAATATGTTCTCTAGAGCTCAGCCTGAATAGCCACATCAAACATTTTTGGGCCACAGCACACAGCACGTCAATTTGCTGGGGACTGGGCTCTGCCACAGGTATGTGAATACTGCACAAGTAGTCTCAATGAATCCTTGGAAGGATCATACAGATTTGTACATCCTTCTTCAGAAATGGATTTTATTAGATGGCCTGAACAATGTATTTGGCACAAGTGTGCTTTTATGTCCTCAGCCTACCAGAAAGCCCTATTAGATCATTATGCTGTTGAAATACAGTCCCTTACGTGTCAGAGGGACGCTCTTTCTGGGCAATTCCTTGTGCTTTTAATTGAGGGAGAGAAATATGTTGCTCCCCAAAAGCATTTCCTACTGATTCACTTCTCTTTATCATCTGATTTACAGGTCTGATCTTGACTTTTCACCACACCCAGATCTCCCATTGACTTCAAGGAACAGGGCTCTGTGGGGGCAGTGTGAAAGTCACCCAATAAAGGTTTTCAAGAGGAAGCTGCTGAATTCATTAACACCAGAATTTACATAGGTCTAAAATATGCCAACAGGTTCTCTGTGGCGGTGACGAGCTGTGTCAGTGGAAGTGGCCCGCTGCCCTGAAGGGGGATGGTGCAGCAGGGCCCACGTGTTTGCAGCGACAATCCTTCCCAGTCCTGGGCAGGGTACAGCACATCCACTTCGTGCTCTGCCTGCATCTCCTCCACTCCCACGAGTGAAGGAGCTCTCATAAACTTTATCTGTGGCTCATGAGGGACTGCAAAGTGTACAAACTCACTGCCCCCCTCCACAACGATACCAGAAGCCATCACCTCTAAGAGAAGCTGGAACACATTACAATGATTTAATTTTCTCCATGAAGAATTTGCCACAGACACTTAGATAATCCTCAGCTCAAATTAGAGACCTCTTGTGTGAGATGCTCCATAATCATAGGAAGCACGAGCTCCCTTTAGAGAGCAACAGAATGCAGCATTTAAAAAGGCTATCATGCAGTGCAGACAACCACAGGCAACGCTGCAGCAAGGGAAATGTGGACCCAGCCCCCCCTCTCCAGGCCCTGGTCCTGGAGAGGCTCTGGGACACACTGAGGCTTTGCCAGCTGCACCCTTAGTCTATGGTACATCCACAGCAGAGTGGTCTTGTGCCTAGATAAACTTAATACTGCAGTGATTAATTATAAACACTGCTTCTGTAACATTTGGATGGGAAGATGTCTTTTCCTTCTGCTAGGGAGAAAGAGAAATGACACCTTTGAACAGCATAATTTGTATAAATTACTGTGCTTTTTACCCACGGCTCATCTGCCAAGTTCCCTTGTTTGGGAGGAGCCTGCAAGTGTTTTGATGTGCAAAGTAGGATAAAGGATTACCATTATTAAAGGGCTTACAAATTGGACAGGCAAGCCCCGGGTGAGAGGTCACTCTGACTGTACAAAGGAAAGTTTGAGCTGAGTGAGGAAGCTCGGGTTTGACTGAGAGGACAGGGAGAAGAGTTTTGTTCTGCAAGACTGCAGGTCTGTCTGTCTGTCTGCAGAGAAACCAGCCCCAGGCCCTTTGTTTCGTTCTGAGTTTCTCACTCTGCCCATTTGTAGAGGGTGCTGAGCATGTGTGACAACAGAATACATCCCACCTTGTTCTCCTCAAAATCTCTGTGCTACAGAGAGGAATAGAAACAAACTCCTCATCCTGTGTGGCTGGGGAGGGGTGAGGAACAGGAGGACAGCTGTCTGAATGACATGGGAAGCTTCAGCTGTCCTTCCCAGAGGGTGACATCTCCCTGGGATGGGGATGGAGCCACAGCTTCATTTGCTCCAGAGAAGGAGCCCTAGACAGACGCAGGCTTGTCCTGGGTATGGGGCTATCATAATGACAGGAGTGATACTTGTTTAAAGTACATCAACGATGCAGCTTAAAGGGATGCTGTGGCCCTTAGGAAAAAATCCATCGTTGTGCCAGAGGAGACAGAGCTAGTGAACATAGACTGGGGTGGCTGCTTACCTGCTTGGAGCCTGCTGCTGCTCCCCACATCTCAGGCTGACATTGTCACCAGTTTCAGGGTGGGTGGAGAACACAGGCTTCAGACACAAAAGAGAAGTGTCATGAAACAAAACCGGAAAGAGGAATCAACAACTTGAGTTTCCCAGAAGGCTGAGGAGAGGCCTAGTCCAGCACTTCCCAGAAAGCAGTCTGTGGTGTCACTGGCTATGGTGACAGTGCTCTCTGAGCAGTCCTCCCCTTTAACAGCTGCAACTCCAGCAATTATATGAGACTACCACTTTTTGTTTTAAAGAAAGAAAGAAAAAGGAAATACCTTGGTAGCCCACAGGGTTTCAGAAAGATATTGAACTGCTTGACCCTTGAATTCTGAAGAATGATTAGCAAATAAATGCAGTGCAAAATATTTCGTCTAAGATACCACGTTATACCAAGTTTATACCAACCCTAAGAGTTTTTTGAGGGCTCTACTTGTGATTTCTGAGTATGAGGGTTTAGTTACACTGTGCTGTAAGACAGCCATGCTTGTTCTAGAAATTTCCTATCAAATACACTTCATTTACAAGCAAAGAAATGCAAATGTAACTTGTGACTCGAGACTCCTGACTCCTTACTCTTTGGCCCAAGCTGTGCTCTGGCAGCAATAGTCTAGACAGTACAATTTTGGATGGCAGCTTTTACTCAAGGCCTCTGGAGAAGCCTGAGGTACACCTGAGCTTTTGATTCCCATTCAAGCTCTTGTGTTCAGCCCCTACCTTAGCCCAAACCAAAAAGGCTTAATTTAGTTTTGAACTCCTTCCCTTTGAGAATCTCACCCAAATATCTTCCTAGAACAGAATTCTCTCCGCCCTTAGACACTGCTGTTCTCCAAACTGCCAAAGCCTTGCCTGTTCTTCCTTTACAGTTTCGTCAGCCTGTGGCAGTAAACCCCAAACGCCTTCCTAGAACTGTGTAGCCTGGACGCAGCATAAGCCTCCCTCCTCTACACAGTGTCCTGCAGAGGCCAGAAAGGCCAGGAAGATAATAGAAGGTATTAACAAAACACAGTTGTGCCACAATGTACTTTTATAATGTGGTACTATCTTAAATCCACTTGCAGTCTTACCCATCCCATTGTTCTTTTTTCCCTTCAGAACTATGGATCTCTAAGGTAACACATTTAAAATGACTGTAGCAGCAGGAGAGATGAGGTCCCTTTCACTTGAAAAGAAGCAACTGAGGGGGAGTATGCTGGAGTTCTGCAGTGAAGCAAAGAATGTGAAGAGAGAATGATTTTTCAGTTTTTAAAACTTCTTTTAATACAAGAAGTAGGCAAAAAAAAAATTGTATTTATGAGACTGCAGGTGTGAAATGGAAAAGCCGTTTCACCCAGAGATGTGTTCTGAGGCTGCTGCCTGAATGAGGTCACTGGAGCCAGCATTCTTTTTCACCTTTATTGTCCACCTGTGGAACTCACTGCCACTGTCTGAAGTGAAAGTTAAAAGTATAAACTGGTTCAAAAACTACCTGAAAGAATTCAAAGACAGATCATCAAAGTCTAGATGACATACTGGTGTGAATGTAATGCTATTGTTTCTGTTTTCTCTTTTTTCCAAATTCTTTTCTTGCTTTCCCATTTTCCTTTCTTAAACCTATATACCATCTTCTGGGCCACAGAAGTTTTCTGTATTAGTCCTGGGCTTGAGGAGATGGTTCCTTTTCTCTGCCTTTCAGCCATAGGGTGCAACTACATCTCATTGTAGTTAAGAGTTAGCAATGAAGTTTTAGGATGTGATGAGATGTTTTTCTCCAGAAAACAGATTTCAAGGCAACAAAGCTTGGCAGGACCATGGATTGACAACAAATAGAGAGAATACATTGTCTCAAACAGCTAGGCTCAGCCCCAGAAGTGTTTCCTAAGGGTTGCAAGTTTTTGTTCATTGGATCCATCTTTATTTTTCAACTTAGTGCATCACTGTATCTTGGATTTCAAGTACTGCAGATCACTAGAAAGGCATGTGACCATGTCATTGGGATGTGCTTGGTTCTGGATCTGTACACTAATAAACATTTGACCACTGTCTCTGCATTGGAGAGGTCATTACCAGAAATGATCCATGGTACACAAGACACCCACGTCCAGACCAGGGGAAGTTTCTATCTGCTGTGTGGCAACATGGCTTCGAGTGCAGAAGAGGGCTCTCAGAGACCCACCAAAACCAACAAGGACCTTTGTCAAGTTACTAATTTATCTCTGTTTCCAGCGCCCTTACAGAGTGGTTTACAGCTTGTGAAATACTAAATAAACACTGAAAGACACTTTGGTTTTACGTCAGTGAAATTAACTCTTCTCCATCCTTTGCTCCCCCATCACTGTCCCATGGGTTTGCAAAGATGGGCCTGGCTTTAGGAAGCGATAAGAGAGGGAGGAAAGGGCACAGGGATATTGCTTGCCCCAGGGCAAAACTCTAAATCCTCCAGACAGGAGAAGGAAGTAGCATGCCAAAACCACGAAAATCTCGTAAGACCCTCAAGTGTTTCGTCTGAGGCAGTGCTGTAAAGCAATGCTGTTCCTTACCACAGCAGAAAGAGAAATAGGGCTGAGGGAAGAGCTTTCTGCCTCAAATCAGGCACAGGTGCTTTGTGATGGACCAGCTGCAATGCCTGTCCTGCTTGAATAGCTCCATGTAGCAGAGAAGCCTCATCAGTGAGAGGACTCCATGCCGTTTCCCTCAGCTGCTGAAGGACAAGTCTACAGTCAGACCTTCGCAGGAGGTTTGTGTTGTGGCCACGAGAGCAACTGTGGGTGCTGCAGCCCTGCACCACTTAGCACGGTTCAGTCACTTCACTCCTGCAGCACTAAAGTCCTGCTGGCAGGAGACAAAACACGGACAGAGGTTTTTCTCCGGGGAAGCAGGTACTTCAGAGCAGAAGACAAGCGAGAAAAGCAGGGGATGCAGTACCAGGCTGGCTGTGCTGGGGCGCTGCTTCCCAGCACAAATCTAAAAGGTCCTGGCAGAAGGCAGCAATCCCTCGGCAGGAGTCAATGGAGAAGGAGGAAAGGCAGCTGAAGGGTGTAACCTTCCCGTCAAGGTCTCGTGGCTCTCAGATGAGCATGAGCCTGCTTAGCCAAAAAGTTAGGAGGGAATTAGAGAGTGCTTTTACTTTGCATTTGTTGCACAAAACAAGCAAACCCTAAAATGATTAATTTCTCCACAAAATGTGAAGTGTGCAAACACAAGAAACTGCTTTGTTTTCACTGGAAGGGCAGTAGAGACTTCTGCACAAACAAGCATACATGAAATAATCCCAGATCTCTTTTTCTCTTAATTGCTGTGTCATAGCCAAGATTATTACAGATGTCTAGGAAGCTTCATTGATAACCTGGGTACAGTGCATCCAGCACTACAAGTTTGATGTCTAATTTATTCTACATATTCAATGCAAAACCTACATGTTGATCTGACAGGTGGTTTTGGTTGCTATGTATATCAATCTATTTTGTTTATGCTCTGCCAGACTTCCCAAATAGTCACAGAGCTGTGTGGATCATCAGATACAATATAAAGAATATAGAGACTGCTGGACAAGGTTGGAGGTTTCTGACAAAGGTCTCTTTGAAGCATCATGAAGCACCAGGCACTTATTCTACCTCTTTCATCATGCTAAGCTCCTCACAGGGATTAAGAGGTGTTGCTAGCAGAAGTCTAAAGGAGGATGGGAGACCAAAGTTCAATGTTTGGTCTCCCCTCATGCCTAAGCAAAGATCCCAAATCTTTTTTAATCATTCCCTGGGTGCACTGTTCAAGGGCCTCTCCCTCCCTGTCAGGATGAAATACCTGCTCTTGCTGCCCCCACAGCCCACAGGTGCTGAGAGTTGCAACACGCTTCAGAAGCCAGCACTAAACCCTCGGCCCCCTGATGGTATCACTGCACCAACAGAAGAGCTGAAGGTCCTACAGAGGAAGGGCACCATAACCTGGGAGGTCAGCAGCTCCATGACACTGAGAGGTGGCTCCGGGACAACTGAAACACTTGAGACCCCAAACCAGCAGAACAGGACTTTGAAGCAGTGCTTTATCTCAGGCAGGTGCCCAGATCAATGGGCTGCAAACTGGGTCTTTTTCTCTCCCCTCAGACTCTTCTGCTGGTGCTCCCCTTCCCCATTAGGTGCTTAGTAGTCTGTTTTACCTCCCTGCCTCCAGAGTCCAACAGAGCTGCCAGGGGCAGGATAGCCAGCATGGTCCCTGCTCACTACAAGATACAGCCAACCTGCTCCTTTCACAAACGTGGCATTCTCAGGGGAGTATCTGCCGACCTAACTGTTCCTCTCCACTAATACCGAGCTGAGCTGAGCTGAGGGTAAGACTTCAGATGCATGTGGCCTTGGTTTGAGGGAACATGGCATAGCCTGTTCTTGCAAGTTACCCAGGGGAGTGTCCCTGAGCCTCTCTCAAATCTCACAAAGCAGATGACACTAAAGCAGAAGCACTTCAACAGGAGAGAAGGAGATGTAGAAGTGGCTCCCACTGGCTTAACAGCCTGCAGATAAACATGCTCTCAGCAGGAACAAGAGGCAGTACAAGCCTCAGTCTGCACCTCGCCAAGAACATTTTCTTGAGGGATGACTACTGGCAATCCTTGCAGCCACCACCTATTCCCTAGAATATATTGTTCCCTCTCGGCTGTACCAGCACACTTGGTAGTGCATTGGAGACCAGTTACTACAGTATGAAAAACTGATATTAACTGAGATTAACCCAAAGAAAGATCTGATACAGCTGTTATGATTCAGGCACACACACTAGATTTATGAATCAGTAGTTTGGAAGAAGCCTTTTCCAGGGCTGACCAAGTTGATCCTGACACATCCTTTGACTAGTGTCCAGGCTTTTTCAGTTCTGTCCCCCAGGACAGTTCACAGCACTGCTATACAAAGGTGTGACTACTCGAGGAATGGCTCAGCAGTCTGACACAAGCACCCTCACCCACAGTGCTCACTCCCAAGCTGTACAGGCTGCCAAGCATACCCTAGATTCACACTAGACCTGGCTGGTTCACAAATCTGTCCAAATAGGGCCCTTAAAAAGCAAGTAGGAAATTTCATTTATTTGGGTACCCTTCGGAAATATCATGTCTGTGTAGCCCTCATTTGGCTGTCTTGTGTGAATGTATTATGAAACAGACTCATTACACACACAGATAATACTGTATTTTTGCCTCCTTTCCTACACAGGACAGGGCCTGCTCCAAGGATGAATCAGAGGAGAACCCTATTGTCTGTAGCATCCCAGCTTCAACATCTGTTGAAATTGGACAATAGTGTGTAAGTGAAGCAGGAAACTGTAGGAAGAGGAAGGATTAGGGCAGCCAGTTACTGCCCTGAGGATCTGGCTGCTCTCCTGGCCTGCTGTGCAAAGGAATGAACCAGAATTTTTCAGGGCTCCTCACTAAGAATGTGTACATGCACCCCTTTTCTGAATGTTCATCTGCACTACCTTGCACTGGTCCTGAAGAAACACAGGAAACTCAGACACCAAAAGGAAGGAATGGGTTTGTTTTCAAGCTTAGTGTGTTACCAGCCTCAGTTTAGTCCACACTACATGGACCAGCGTTTCTGAGTTTTTCAACAAGACTTGCCAAATACACAGGTATCACAGGGCTGGAGGGCTCAGAAAAGCTCATTGGTTTCGTCTGCAGGGTGCTGTTTGAGGAGTGGATTGCAGCAAGACACACTCACATGGAAAATGAGAGAGCTTACACCAAAGGCTGGCTCAGAGCAGCCTTCTTCCAGTACAGCTGTGTGTTTCTCACTAGAGAATGAGCAGCAGAATCACTGGAGCATCGCAGGCCTATAGACAGCCAGACCCACCTGCAATTTAGGTTGCTACAATAGCTAAGGAAGGGAGTGTTTTGTTTAACTGTAGCCGGGGTTACAGTCACCTATAACTGCGCACGTTTCCGTTTTGGAGCACTGGTGGGGTAATACAAGTTTCCTTGATGCCACAGGCCTGTTAAAATGCAATACAGTTATTTAGTGCATTGGTGACATAGTGCTCTCTGGCATGGCAGGCCCCATGTGGGCTAGTGTGTGAAGTCACCAGAGGTTTATGGGAGTGAGGATTCCTGCTGTGCTCACCTACTTAGGAAGGGCATTAGGTAAGAGGTGCTTGGCTCTCCAGTTGCCTAAGCACAAGGAGACCTACATTCCCCACACGTGGAAACAGCCAGCCCCGAGAGCCTCTGCGTAAAAGCCCCGCAGAGCTGAGGGCAAACCACCCAGTGCCTACAGCACTAAGCTGAGTTTCTGTTTTAAATGGGGAGCTGAATTTATTTTAGTTTGGGATCTTCAGGCAGAATTACCTGAAGCCTTAAAAAACACAAAAAGATGACCAGCCTGGTTTGTGGCTTCTTCTTTGACTCTGTCCACATTGAGACTTGCTGTGGGGTTATGCTGAGGTGAATGCCATAGCAGAGGGGTGAAGGATACAGTAAAGTAGACTATATATAGTATAACAACTTTATTACAGCAATGATCCATCCAGGCAATGAAATTACTGCAAGTGGTTAGTTCTTTTCAGAGTGGGCGTAGGCTTTGCCCCACTGATGTCAGTAGGAACACCCAGTTTCTTTTGAAGCATCTCCTGTGTGGAAATGCTCCTCTGCTCCCCTCCTGGGAACATGTGAATTCTCAACAATCCGAGCTGCCGTTCAGCTGCAGAGGTGACTGAATTACACAAAACCAGATAGCAAGAACTTCCTGAGATGACCCTGTTTTGTGAGGAGATTCTAATCTCATGACAAGTTTGTCTAGCCAGATAATGACAGTAATTAGCCAGGAGGCAAGAAGGTGGATCTAGGTATTCTGCTTCATGAGTAAGAAGGATGTTTTATGGCAGTGGAATTAGGAGGAGGATGGAAATTGCTAATATGCTCCAAAATGGAGCTGGAACAAACAGCACTGTGCGGAGGACTGCACTTGGGACTTCCCAGCCTGGTCTCCTCACAGAGTGGAAAGACTCACCAAGGTCCTTTTCCAGAATAAGAGTGCTGAGCCCATGCTGGCATTTGACAGCAGCAGCATCACCTTTATCACTCCTCCTGCACAACCCAATTTGTCTGAAACATGGAGTGTGGGACCAAGAGGACTAGTGCAATAAACAAATTCCAGCAATTCAGATATTTGAATACAATTTGTAGTGGATAAATAGGAGCAAATAGAAGATGCAGTCTCTCAGTAAACACCATACTCATTCTAGGATACAATAAGCTGAAATATATCCCTGCAGTTCCTATGCTGCTTGGTAGGCGCTTGCCTGCTGCAGTAAGGGCAGACCTGTCTTATCTCTTGTAATTTCCAGTCAAATATTTGCAAAGTGCTTACATTTGGGGTAGATAAAAACCCACAGGAATGGAGAGAATAGAGTAGTTAATTCACAAGTGAACGCATTTTTTGGGGGGGAAAAAGGGTCGTTATAAAGCAAAGGTGAGATGTTCCTTACAAACGGGTAGCTCTGGTGGTATGTAGTGATGCGCTTTTGTCTTTCTGGGGTGCTGCCAGACACCCTGAAATGATAGAGTGGAGAGGAATGTGAGATTTCCCCCTTTCATCATAATGGTTACTTTGAAGCCTAATTACAGCCGTTTAAACAGCAGCCTATTAGCCATGCTACTGCTGATGGCTGCACTGAAATGCACGGCATGAGAGGAGCTGGCTGGGCAGCTCAGCCATCCCACTGGAGTTTGGGAAGGGCACGAAGCAGCAGCAGGCATCCTGGGCCTGGCATGCCTGCTCCAGGACGTTGTGGAGGACAGGAACACTGTGGGACACACTGTGGTGGGACCCACTGCGAGGTGAGACTTGACGTGCCACAAAGGCCAGCGCCTGGCAGGGACCCCAGAGGGCTTGGCCACATCACCTCAGAAACACTACAGCTCAGGATTGTGTCAAGGGATGGCTGCAAGAGAAAATAAAACCAAGAGGCACATCGCTTGTGGTTCCTCCTGAAAGCACTAAGAGCCCCTGCTGATTCCCAGCTGCTGCAGGACCCTCTGTAGACAGATCCCCACCACTTCTGTGGCTGTGACGATCACAAGGCCTGGTCACATTTGGTGCTGCTTTTCTCTCGCAAGACTTGCACCCTCCATTATGCTTCATGTTTCTGTCTCTGTGCTCTCCAAAAACCAGGCAGCTCAGCTTAGACCTTGAGCGTCCAAGCACTTTGCCCTTACCCAGGAAAACTACAACTGGTAACCCAACCCTAAAATAAAGGCCTAGCACAATGGTGCCCCTTGAACAGTAGAGAAGAAGCAGAGAGCTGAGAACAGTGACTCTCTTACAATCTCATCTTCCATCATGAGCTACACCAACTAATTTCTGCATAGTTCCTCATGCTGCTTCTCACAGGTGGGCCACCCAGCACCTGGTGTAACTGGAATAGCTGTGTCTGCTGGAAGTCTGAGGGGGATATTCATGAGCTGCAGATCTGACACTAATGAAGGTCCTGTGCCGCTGGTCCCACTGTAAGGTTGGTGAAACCAGCAGAGTGCTACTTGAACTTGTTTGGTTATAAACTGCGGCAGTTCAGCTGCTCTGTGACCTAGCGAGACACCCCTGCAGCGGAGGCGGGATCCTCCGAGGGCTGGAGCTGGGAGCTCGGGCAGGAATAACAACAGCTGTCCCAATACACAGTGTTCCCACTTGTGAATCAAAGCCCTTCCTAAGATCCTGTCATGTCCAGACGTGTTTCATTCTTATTCTTGCAGACATAATATGAAGGCAAGGATCCATTCTTTTTCAAGTGCATCTTTTTTTTTCTCCTTTTGCAATGGGAGAGGAAGACAAACTGAAACATGCACTTGCTGGAAGCCTGGAAACAGGAAGTTCTGTTTGATTTATACATTCCCTGTTCCTAATGAAAAGGAGGAAATATAAATCACAGACTTTTATTTCAAATTTGGCATAAAAATTTGCCTTGAAGGCAATGTCAAATAACAGACTTCACACTCCTTGGAATTAGGCTGATGAGAAGCATTTAATTTTGTTACAGGTCCCCATTCAAATCTCATCTTTGAGAAGCCCACAAAAATAGCAGCAGCAAGATAATAAATAAGAAATATTTTAAATAATTTTTACTTATAAAAATTACTTTACATAATTTTTACCTATAAAACGCTTCTTCCCCCCTTCTTCCCTGCCTCACATCATGGGGAACACATTAGTGTTGGAGAAAAGCACTTCATTAAAATATTTTTATGGAAAGAAAATAAACTTTTTTTTAAAATTATTGTTTTCCCTTTTGCATTTCCTCCCCTTACATAATTTGGCCTCATTTTTAACCTTTTCTGGTCTTCTGCTATTTCCATCTAGGAACACTTCTGGTTATACTGGAAATTGAGACAAAGACACTCAGAAATAAAGAAAAAGTGTGAAGTGAGTTTATGTTTTGAATTTGAAAGAACAAAATTAACCTGAAGTATTCAGTGGAACTATCATGAGTGTTCTAACAAAACAATTCGGCCCTATGTCAGGTATGTGCACAAAAGTTTTCTTGAAAGAAGTGTTTTTGTTAGAGGTGTTACGTTATTCACTACAGTTATTCGGTCAAAACTCTTATTTATCTGACACAGCTAGAGACACAGATAAAGGATTCTACAGAAGAATTACAGTTTCCACGTCTAGTGGGAGGAAAAGAGGCCTCCAAGGACTTGACTGAGAAATGAGCGGCTACAAGCTTGCAAGCGGTGAACATACAGATCCCTCTTCATCCGCAGTGGGACCATAAGAAGAGTTTTACTTCACTCCTGCCTTGAGAGCAGCTGTGCACAAGCAGCATCTGAGCATAACTGACTCTGCTGCTCTCACAGGAGGATGTGGTGACTCTGTCACTTTGCCAGCAGCGCTCTCTCCAGAGTGGACTGCTCCTGCCACGTGAAGTTAAATCCCTGCCTTATCCCCCACAAATACACACCTGAGATTTGTGCAGTGACAACACCAACCGGCTTCACATAAAAACATCATGAAATTACTCCAAATGCATGATGCTGGCATTCAAAAGCAAGTACTTCACATTACTTCTGTTCAGTTTCCACTTCATGACTGTCACAGTGATGGCGTATTTATTTGGGAATTTATAGTGCTGCAGAAAGGGAAAAGGTCTAGAGACCTGATTGCCTGCTGGCATGGTAACAGCCATGGACAACTGCATGGTCCCAAGATGAGAAACTTCCCTGCAATGTGAGCTGAACCTCCTCCTTGGAGCTGCAAACTATTGGAAGCCTTGAGCCACGGAAACAAGTCTTTGATCGTACATGAAGTGCTGTATTCTGGCTACTCTACTCGCATTCAGAGGCATCCCACTGCAGCTGGCCGGTCCATGCCAAGCTCCCAGCCTTGGGAAGGGCTGGTTACAAGCAGCCTGGGAAGGCAGGGCGTGGATGGCACCACCCCACAGCTCAGCCAGGCCGGCCCTCGGCCTCAGCCATGGCAGCCCTGCAGGGAGCAGCTCGGCAGCAGCGCTCTGCGAATACCTGCTCCTTCCAAACTCACCAAGGGGAATATTGGGTTTGATCTGGAGGGATGGGGCCTATGCAAGTTCTCTCTAACTACAAACAGCACTCAGGATCAGCAGTTTCTAAGGACAAAATTGAGTTTGTGTGGCTGCGCTATCCTAAAGACCAGACTAGAAGTCCTTCCTGATCCTCCTCCTGTAATACCTCAGAGCACAACTCTGGTAACTCTCCTCTCTGAAGCAGCTCATCAGTTTTGACCTTATTTGGCTTCTCAAAATTTAACAAACATGTAAGTGAAAACATGCCTTGGAAGGTAATCACAAACATCCCTGTTTAGCAAGCTGAAACGGAAGGATTCCCAGGATTTCAGTAAAACATTGTAATAATCACCATATAATTGCAGGAAGGTTTAGGCCCAGTGAAAGTATTTCCTGAGGTTAATTCCAAACAAGCTGTTATTTGAGCAGAGGAATTAATGAGTTCTAGCTCACCTCTGTCCTTTGTCCCTTAATCTCCCCACCACAAAAACCTCTGCCCCTATGTCAAATGTAGATGAAATTAGTCAATGCCTTCAAAAGTTATTAAGAGGAGACTGATAATGATGAGATAGATAATACACTCGTGCAGGCTCACCTCCTCCGGAATCCAGGCTCAAAATGACCCACACAGCTTCAGCCCAGCCTAGCAATTACCACTGCTCACAGTAAATAACAACACAATATAAACAACATAAATTCATTTGTATGTAAATATGACACTGGTGTTCCATGCACAAGTATAATTCATGTTGTTGAGGCTATAGTAATTCAATGATTTATTTTAATAACTGTTCCTACTAGTGATACAGGATTAAAGTCTGCAGGGAGACCTTCCAGTACCTAAAAGTGCTCCAAGAGAAGAGAAAAGGGACTTTGGATAAGAGCATGGAGAGAAAGGGCAAGAGGGAGTGTCTCTGTCCATGGCAGGGAGTTGGAACTGGATGGTCTCCAAGGTCCCTTCCAACTGAAACCATTCTGTGATTTTAATGATTGCTAAGCCTAGTAAAGATTACAAAGAGGAAGCACTGACCCTAAGTTTAGAATTTAGCAACAGAAGAGTTCCTGTGTCTGGCCATCTCCAAATAAAAATGAAACTCCTGTCACAAGCAGCACATGGGTCTTGCCCTTGTACCTGGGCATCGTATGATGAGTTAAGTGAGATGCAGTCACCCATCAATTGTTCCCTCAATGAAATTTCAACTAAAAGAAACCCACCCAAAATGAGATCTTTTTCTGAACAACTCCCGTGCCTGAAACACCTAGATCATCAGCACTAGGATACGAGTTTGTGGTTAGAGAGTAGCTTTAATGATCTGGCTTGGCAGACCCACAAAAGGTCTCAACATATCTAACAATATATCTCAATACATCAGAATTTATCTGCTCCTACGCTACGATTCCAGCTCCTGGATGTGATACCACCCTTCTGCGTGTCTGCTCTACCAAGTGGCTGCTCAGAGGGCTTTGTTTCATGGGATTTGTTGTAAAAAAAGCCTGCACGTTCATACTTTTCCCTTTTGACAAGAATCTAGGAACTCTGATTTATGCAGTGCTACAGAAATGGTTGTCATGACGGGAGAATTGTGACTTCCAGAAGGGAATACAGAGGAGCAGATGTCCATCAGTCTGGCCACTCCTGTGATCATCACACAAGCCAATTTCTAAGTTATACCACAGTTTCAGAGTTCTCAATTAAGTTTTTATAGCTGAAGTTGCTGAATTGTCCGTGTCTTGAGTGGGTGATTTAAAAGCACGTTCCTGGCTCCAAACTCCTGAGCTAAGGAAGATGTCCCCGTTTGCATGTAATCCATATGAAGACCCTGGGGTTTTGTTCTACTTGACTCCAGCCAAAGGCTGGTATCACTAATCACCTCCCTGCTGCTCACGTTAGCAGAAACTTCTGCCCAGGTACAAGTACAGGGAAATCCTGTGCTGTGCACAGTGCAGCACACACTGGCCTTGGCCTTTCCTGCTCTAAGTCCCTGTCACATGCTGCAGTCAGGCCTGAGCCAAAGCCCTTCAATTAAAACAGTGTTTCCTGAGGCTTCCCAAGGCTCGTCTTTGGTGTGCTCCACCTGCCAAGGAGAATGCAAACAAAATTTGATTCCCAGTACCAGGTAATGCTGCCCTAATATAGATGAGCTTGTGTGCATTCAGAATTACAGCAAGTGGGGCTATTTGTCCTCCTCCAAGCCTCCTTTGCTGGCTTGGGTATTGTATTTCCCTTTTCCTGTCACCCATGCAAGTGTTCACTCTGGTGGCTAAAGTAAAGACAAGCCAGAGCAAAGGGCACGAACACTTCTGCAAGAACAGCTCACAGTGCCCTGGTGGGAAGGGCCCCGAGTGCTCAAGAAGAGGAAGGTAAAGAAATATTGAGGCTGATCAAAAGAAAGATCACATAGTAAGGAATGCTGATGTGGGCCATTCTCCCCTGTGCAAGCACTTAGGTGTGTTTACAGAGGGGGAGACAGTCTTCCTAGGGCAAGAGAGCAAAAAGGGTAGTTCTTAGGATGTGGATACGAAACCAGCACCTGGCAGCAAAGGGAATCTACTCCTGTTTCTCAGCACTGCCTCTGTGAGTAACTGCATCCTTGCCGCACACCAGGTGCGTTACTCCAGCACCAACACCTCTCTGCACTCTCATCCTTTTCCAGGAAAGAGCTTACAGGACAAAGATGATTAACCTCATTTTGCAGGCACAGAAACTGAGGAAACGAGGAAGCTGAAAGGAGTAATAAAACCCATGCCAGCCAGTGGGCCTGGCAGTTGTGTTTCCCCCCTTCCAGAAGGTCTTTGTGCATGGAAAATCACATGCACGAACAAGAAGCACTCCTCCAAGTCCCAGGATAGAGGATGCTTGGATTTCTCACTCCCAGATGGTGTAGCAGCCCAAAAACACACAGCCACAGAGACCCAGCAGTCTTTAGAAGAAGCCTAAGGAAGTTAATGGAGACAGCTCTAGCTGTGATCTTTATCTGAGTCGCTCTGATCTCCCCACACAGCGCTGTCTGCGGGGATGCCATGTGTCTCCGCCTCGTCCCCCGGGAATGAGCCCCCAGCTGCCAGACAGCGGAGGGCAGGCAGCAGGAAAGGGGGCAGGTGTGTCTCTGGCACAGCTGGCCTCGGTCCCTAGCCCAAATCAAACACCAAACCGCGCTGGACTTGCAGGCATTAGGAAGGGAAACATCAGAGTCACCAGGCCAGACTGCATGGCAAGAACTTTGGGCTTCTCTCTGTTTCTCTTATTCTCCTTTGTTCAAAAATTCTTAGTGGTTATAAATGTAAAATCCTTAAGTTTTAGCAGCTGTCATTGCAAATGCATTTTCTGCAGATTCACAAGTCATTCTTCCAAGAAAATCACAAACTTATGAGTTTGGGAAAAGACACGAGTTTCTTTTCCTTTCTGAACTTTTGCCCAACAGAGCAAACTAAGCCACTGGATTTCCCTGCTGGACTTTGCTTTAATTGACTAACACAGCAAGTTCTCATTCCCCTCTTTGAACTCCATCATCCCTAATACAACTCGGAAGGCAACATTTCTGACTGTGCCCTGCCAATCCCTCTGCAAGGTACAGCATGGGAACATGTGATTTTGGGGACCTTATGACTGCTGTGGTCAGGTGCCTTGGGTCAGAGAGGACAGCAAGGAGGCAGGCAATGCGCATAAAGCAACGTACTGCTGTGGGAAAAGCTGGCTTAACATTGACTTGACTTGCACTGAAGTGTGTCAGGTTGGGGTAAGTGAGACACAGCAGTCTGAGCCTAGAGAAGCAGTGCAGCTGAGAGAGAATGACTTGCCTCCAAAAGCTGCATCTGAAGGAGACAAGTAGATCTGTATAAGCGGGTCTTTAAGAGATGATCATAGTAAAAATATGAGATAGCACCTAACAGCTAGAAATACAAACACACAGGCAAGCACTTACATAGTGATGCAAGAGCTGATGGAAAAATCAAAATGGAAAAATGTGGTTTCTTCAGGTTGAAGTGAGTGAGGAGCAGCTCTTGTCTTTCCTGTGCTAACAGTGCTGAGCTGTGTCTTACAGCATGTCCCAGCCGAAGATCCACAGAGCAGCTCAGACAGCGTGCTTAACCAGATTTTCCACCACACCTTTGGGCTGCAGCACACTGTCATTATATCATGCATGCCTGAAATATCTCTGTAAAGACAGGATAAAAAGGGGACTTGTTCCTGACTTTGTTCACTGGAGCTAGCAACAGCTTTTTGTGGCTCCTGGGGGCTGCTCTGGAGGGGTGAGGCCACCCGGTCCCCACCCCACCCGACTCCCTGCTCATTCTCTGTAAGCAAGGCCCAATATCTCGGCAGAAGAGCAGAACCATGACAAGGCAGGAAAGTGTCCAAGTTGTTACGGGGCACACGGGGCCTTCCCATCCCCAGGTTCAGCCTGTGGCACAGACAAGTTGTGACTGCAAACACATGAGTGCAGGTAAGCATCCTGAGATACAGAGGTGCTACTGCATGCAATTCCCTTGCAGACAGATTTCAGGTGCAGAAAGGGAAAATAGCCCAAAACCTGGACAGCTGCAGAGTCCTTGGCCAATGCAGAATCTACTGGGCTTGGGAAAGTAAAACAGCACCAAAACACACACGTTACTTGTGAGTAACTTCAGCAAAGTGTACCTGCACAGCTCAGGTAGGTCCCACGGAGGTCAAATTCCTGTACCCAGACTTGAATTAAACAGGATTCCATGGCCTGCCTGCTCCATCACCCACGTTCTGAACAGTCTCTCACTTCACACTTTTCAATAACTTAGGAAAAGTTTTGGGTTCTTCCCATTCATGTGGAAAGGGGCTGGGGGTTTTGCAGCTCATTCTTTGTCTAGTCCCAGCAACAATTATTAACTCATTCTTCCAAGATCCACACAACCTCTCCAATGGAAAAGCATGAGTCTTTCTATAGGATGGGCCCTGTCATTAATATCAGGAGATCATGTCTTACACTTTCCTCATTCCTTTCTTCTGAGTAAGACCTTCTTTTGCAAATAGACAAGGGAGGGCGAGAAGAAAAGGAAGTCAAACAACTCCTTCACTGCCTCACAATATGCTAATACTCCCAGAATATTTGTTTGGGGTTAGTTTGAGCCCAATCAAATGGTTTTGCTTGACGAGGACCAAGGCCTTATTTCAACCTGTAGATGGGCTGACACAGAGCCTTTGATCTCCTTCTTGCAGGACATACAGACCACTCATAGCTGTCTGGTTGCAGCACTGTCACAAACAGCGTGGCAGCATAGTTCAGCCCTTAGAGCGGAGGAAGGTCAGGGCAGCACCTCAGCAACACTGACACATCCAGGTGAGTCCAGCTTAAACTGAATGCTTTGGCATATACAGGTGGAGCTTGCTTGTGCACAAAACACCTTCT
The DNA here is from genome assembly GCA_013390105.1 of Tichodroma muraria. Lineage (NCBI taxonomy): Eukaryota > Metazoa > Chordata > Aves > Passeriformes > Sittidae > Tichodroma > Tichodroma muraria. Next base: position 105,561 of record WAAG01060260.1, on the reverse strand, counting down.
CCTTCCACTTCCGAAGTTCAAGCCAGCACAAAAGCCCAACTTCTGGGCTGCACGAGAGCAGCTTTGCACTGACAGGCAGAGGCATCATTCCTAACTCTGCCCATCACTGCAGTCTCCACCTCTCTACTACCTTACTCCTTTTCTGTGGGCTGGCCTCATAGTGCTTGTTACTGCTCCACCTCAGATGTACTTGTCAGGTGGCTTCACCAAGACCATACCAACTCTGCTTCTGCTTTCCCTGCTTTTCAGTGGCACCCAGCCTTGGCTCAGAATCTTGACATATTTCCTCCACACCCAGACTCATGGCAGGTCCTCATTGTCTCCTGCTGAAACCAAGAGCCCATTAAAAACTTTTTCTGTCCTCCCAGCCAGGCTTGGTCCTCTCACTCACCATGTTCCTGGAGTACATCTTAAAACCCACAAGGATTTGCACACAGACACAATCACAGGAGAAACAAAGAACAAACAAACATCGGGATGCAGTAGGCTGCAAAGTGCCCAGGTAAACCCAAACATGAGTGCAGTTATCTACCTGTACTTCCCTGCCTCCCCAACAGAGAACAAGAACTTCATGAAATGCTGACAATATTTGTTAGTAAGAGCTCCGGCCTCTTCTGCAGCTATGCTGTGTACTTGTTTCCCAGTGGGTGTCTGTTTAGCACTTACACGGGAGGTGAACAGAGCTGCCAGATCTTGCTGTCTCTTACAGTGGTGAGACATCAGTGAGGTCACAGGAGGTGATGGGACCAGACCCACAGCTGCAGAGCAGCACTTTCAGAAGTCTTCAGCACGGGCCCAACTCTGCCCTGTGGAGATCAATGGGGAAACACCACAATTAGTGACTTCAGGGTGTACTCCTGGCTTTGGAAAACCAGCTGTAGATTTCAGTAGGACTTCTGCTGTCGTCCGTGAAACTTGGACCAAATGATGTGGTTATGCTGCACCTGCATTTTGCCTTAAAGGATCCCAAACTATTTATAGTCACTTGCGTTGTACTTTGAGGTGTGTTTGGGTGGGTAAGCAGCAGCAAGAACAAAGCCATGCACCTAAGTCACCTCACTGTAAACAAAGATATCTCCAATAATGTTCAGAGCAGAGAGAACGAGCAGGCAGGTACCTGTGCACGCATCCTTGCTGCCCTGTCCCCACCAGGCAGCCTGGAGAACTCTCACCTCACAGTAGTTATTCTCTTGTGACTTTCGCCAAAGGAAAACACTCACAAACACAAAACTCCAGGTCAAACAAAATGTCATCTTTTATTCAGAACAAATAACTCTCTTTCTGTGAGTGATTTTTTTTTCATTTTACAGGAAATGAAAAACCACAAAATTTAAAATCTGATCATTTTAAAAATAATTACGAGATTTTTGAATTGAAAAGACTGAAATTAGACCTTACTGCAACATTTCTTTTTCCCTGGACTAACTTCACAGATCTGCTAGACAGCCATTGTGATCAGATGAAAGAAGAGCAGCATGCTCCCCAATAAACCACTCATCTGTAATCACAGTCAGAGCAGCAGCCACTGGTACTTTACTAAAGCCACTGGTACTTTACCAATAACCCTCACTGCTGATCCTAGGGCAGAATTTCCCCTGCAGTCTCCCCATGTGAGATTATATGTTAATCAAAGAAAAACAAGGCAAGTACTACGTTGTTTTTCTTTACCTCTGAAACAAACACAGAAGCCTTCAGATCACACCCATTGTTTCACATATCTGAACCTTCTCACGTGAGCTTCGCCGTCTCCCACAGCTGCGTGTGCTGACAGCAGGGAGGTCACTTGGGGTGCTTGCTGCCAACCCTGAGCAGCACAGCACACTGGCTGGGCTCCTACAGGCCTTGTGGCTGCCACATCTGACTACACTTCCTCATTTTGTGCCATATCCCAAAATTAGAAAAGAAGAGAAAACCCAAATGGTACCTCTAATATTGTACAGAAAAGGGAAAGCCAAACAAGAAGACCCCAAGCCCTTACCTCTCCACCACAGACTTTCCAGAGTGGTACTCAACCACCTCTGAGATCCCTCTACCTTCAGCATCCAAACGGCTGCTCTTGCAGCAAAGGCCATTCTGAAAGGTGCCCTGGATCTCAGACATGCTCCAATACGACAATGGAAAGAGATATTTTTTTGTTATTTACACTAAAGGACTGTGAAAAACTAGAAGAGGAAAAGTCACTTCTAGATTAACTGAAGCAAAGTGAGAGAGTCAGAGCAACTAGTGCACAGTAGGTGCCTCTGATTCCCAGGTTTTCCACAGTTCGTTCCTCCTCTGCTGCTGGAAAATGTCGTCCATGCAGAATTTGAGGCCTCTGGATATTTGCCCAGGAATTCTAGATGTCCTACAGGTGAGTCAGGGCAGTAGTTCTTCAGAAATCACAGCCATGTCTGCAACACACATACAAACCATCAGCCAAACTATCAGTTTCTGAGTCACCGCGAGAGACAGTATCTGTTTTATTTACGTGGCTCTCATTTGAGTGCTGGAGACCCTTGGAAGCACAGTACTTTATTGGATTGCAGAGTGCAGAGGCCAAAAGAGAAGCCCAAGATCCTGCCTCTAATAGTGCCTGAAAGGAAGGGGAACGGGACAGCACTGGTACGAGCACTGGACCAAAGGGCCTACACCATCCAGCATCTGCCATCGTGTGTCTCAAGGTCATCTTTAGAAGAAAGCTGTACTTTGATCTTTGCAGTCAGTTCCTTTTTCTGGAGTTCTCCTTCCAGTGGCCCTTTGATTTTAAGGCCACGCATATTCCAAGCCAATCCGTACTAAAAATAGGATTACTTACTAAGAATGGCACTGGCATTAATCACTTTGTGCTCCATTCTCATCTCATGCTACGTTGCCATGCCTCCAGCTGGAGGAGTGTGCTGCAGTAATCATCCACAACTATGTGCTTCTGTGAGCAAGTTTTGAACCTTTGCCATCCTTTGGAAGCTCCCACCGTTTTTTTTTTCATGTGCTAATACAGTTCGATGGCTTATCTCCTCGCACATCCCTGGGGCACACCTCTTTCAGACTGTACACTGACAGCCCAACCAAGTGGGAAAAACACAAAGATAGAGCCGTCCCCTTCCTCCCCCTTGCAGCTCGAGCCAAAATGCAGCTCTCGGCTGAAAGGGATGCTGTTCTTACTTGCATCCAGGAGGAAATAATTTGCTCTACTGGGAAGCTACTGCATCCTTTGGCTTGGACCATCAGCTACACCCCTCCAAGTGCTCATCAGTTACTAGCAATGAGGCTTTCAGGCTTCCCTAGTGGGAGGGACACTTTTCCAGTTCAGTTTCACCAGATGCTAAGCAGATGCAGGGTATCACTCCTCCTCAGTATGTCTGGAAAGGGTTTGGGAGGTGGGACATACCTCTGGCCAGGTGTAGTTTCATACTCAGCCTCGCTACAGGGGGGATTGAGGGGGTCTTTCAGCTTTCTTTTGCATTATGCACATCACTTCCAAGTTCAAGAACATGTTTCCTCCTGGCCATCCATGACAGAGGTGCAGCCAGTGGCAGAGCTGTCACTTACTTGCTCTGATAAGGGGTTAAATACGTACAGGTAAACCTGGGCGTATGTTCATAACACAGGTGGCAGTGATACTTTAAAGGAGGCACCTTTCTTTGTTCCCTTAATGATTCATTCATTGGGAGTGTGGGAATTAACCTATATAAATTTTTGCTACTAAGTAGATACACCTAGATCTTGAAATAGTGGACAGGTGAGAACGAGTTGCAGAGCCTCTACACATTGTCCTGGTAGCACGGAACAAACCCACAGCAGCAGGCTAGGAATAGATGACTGCATGGCATTTCTCAGAGCAAATTCTCTTTACCTCCTGTTTTCCAGTGACTCACCAAAATCCTACAGGTCTTCAGGAGACACCCCTGAGAAAGGCCAGAGCTGACTGAGACCTTCACCTGGGTTCTCTCTTCTGGGGCCTAAACTCTGACAGCTGGGCCTTTCTAACTAATACTTCTCAGACTAGCAGGCAGCCACCCTTTGGCTGCAGCAGCACCGGGAGGAAGGTGCAGGATTGCCTCAGGAAGACAATATGAACAGGGAGGTCGGCTTTCCAAGCCTGGCTCAGTGCCTCCTTTGTACACTGCAGCTCACACCTTATCTGCTGGGAGGTGGAGAAGAAAGAGTTCCATGTTGAAGGCATGTCACTAATGGAGAATTTGGCTCTCAGCTGGCCAAAGGAGGATAGAAACCTTTCTGGGAGGCTGTGCAGAGTGGGGTGGAGTCTTCAGATCTCCAGACTAACTCCTCTACTCCTAGTATTTTCTGATTCTGTTGGAAAAATCTTTAAGGCTCAGTAGTTGATCAGCCCAATATTGCTTAGAGAGGACAGACTAGTGCTGGTTTATGCACTGGAAGTTATAAATTCCATGAGCACCAGAGGAACCGTGTGGGCTGACAGAAGCATGAGGCAATGGTCATTGCCCTGCTGCTGGTTTCCTGCAGCTTTGAAAGGAGGTCACAAAGCGTTCCTCTTGCAGTGTGGTGTGGTCTTGGTTGCTCAGCCTCTTCAAGAAAGCCTCCATGGGGAGAAATAACGCCTCAGACACTGCAAGACCTGCCTACACCTTGCTGGAACCTCCAGCCAAACGTCCCTCACCGCAACAGCCAAGAGCACACAGCTTTGGATAAAAAGTTGGGAACAGCTTAGAGAACACTATCCTGAAGGAGACAGTAAAGAGGTCCTGGAGAGGCATCATCATCCCACTGCAGTTGGGCTAGGACATCAGAGTGGTGCCGTTACACTAACAGGACTCTCAATGGCCACAAATTAATCATGGCAGTTAGCAATGTGCAAACAGACCTGATGCTCACGGGATATCCTGCAACTGTCAGGTCTTTGTGCCAGGGATGAGCTCCCCACTTAGCTGTGCTGATTCTCTGAGAGGGCACAGCACATTTCATAGGCCTGACAGAGGTGCTGAGAAAAGGATGATTGGTGAAGCATCACCAATCTCAGCTTCTTAGGGAAGGAAAAGCAGAAGGTCAGGGTTCCTGAGGAAACACAGCTTAGAAGGGCACGTGTCTTGGGGGGAACAGCTACTCCCACACACAGTGCCCACAGAGAGACACAGCAAGGAAGAACAAGAGGTACCAGGAGGCTACACTCTAAGCAGGATGAAACCTTCCCAGCAAGAACCAGAAACAAACAGCTCCAGTGGATTTTTGGTGCACGGTACTGCGGTGCTCGGTGCCCCAGTGGCACCAGGCCGGCCTCTGTGCTGCAGTGAGCCACGGAGCACAGCGCTGCCTGTGGGCCGGGCAGACGCGCCACGCCAGGTCATGCAGAAGGCGTGTGGGCACAGCAACCCGATGCAAAGTACTCTCTTGTGCGGCATATCCTGCTTCTCCCCAAGACACGTACAAGCTGCGCTCAGCCGCGCTCGTGGGTGATACCATCTGTCTAATCACTGTTCTCTGTGCTACAAAGCCATCCCAGATGCTTTGCATTGGAGAAAGCTCTTCCAGCAGTCATTAGCGAGGTAGGGGGGTGAAGAAGGAATTGTCAGGCTTCTTTTGGCATAGGTCGTGGCTTTAGTTAACAGCCTCCCCTCAAGCCCTGCTTCCTGCTCCCCTCTTCCCTGGTAACTGTAAGTCTCCCCACACTTCACTTTGGGAGCTACTGTACCGGAATATTTCATAAACAGGCCTGAGGGTTTGTCTGCTGCCTGTCCTACTTCCTTCAGAGCACACGAGATCAGCCGGGCTGGAATGTCAGCCCATATCCTGCTCCCGTGCTGCCTGGGTGAGAGATGGAAACTTATCTGTTGCTGATGATGACTTCTCAGTCATGGTCTCCAGCTCCCAGCTTAAGCCACGCTACAGTTGGAAGACAGACCTCCCAAATCATGATGTTGACTCAAAATTAGGAGAGGAAATAAAGTTGAGTCTCGCTATTCTCTGAAGTCTTTATAGTAATATTTAGGTCATACACTGAGCTCCATCCCCTCCATCACTATTGGTCCTAGGGGCCATAAATGTCCTTGCTCCAAAGAAGTACATGAAACTTTAAGTTCCCAGGCCATGCCTCCACACCAGAAGCCAGTCCTTTGTGTAATTAAGCATCTCCAGGGACTGGCCTCTGAAGGGAGTGCCTCACAGTACCAGGCAACTGCAGATACTCAGACCTGATGTGCACAAGTACAAGTAAAAAAACCCCAAACCTTCAAGCTACCACAAAGATTCACACCAAAATGCTGTTCATATAACAGACCAAGAGCTACAACTGTTTCCTCACTGAAGCACCATGGCTGATAGAAAGGTTCACAGTAAAGTCATGAGCACTGATAACCCTGCACAAAGCAGTCGGTCAGAGACAGCCCTTCTGAAAGGCTGGAGTGCTTTCCATAAAATTATCTGCAGTATCAGCTGTTAATCATCACAGACCAATTGATCTAATCTTCTACTAAACAAGGGCCTGGCTCATCCTTGTTTTGATAGATGTTAGTCTGTGATAGTCCTACAGTTAAGACAGTATGGCTTGATAGCTCCTATGTAGTTTCACTTATCACTTCACACTGTCCCCGACTTCGAGCCCAGAGAAAGGTTAACCTTCTCTGCTTCTGCCAGCTAACAGCTGTTCTACTTTCAGGATCCTTGGATCACCCAGGTTTTGGTGAGGTAAGTGGATGTCCTTGCAGGAGCTCTTGTGGGAGGAGCTTTAGAAAACCAGTTAGAACAGGTCCCGCCAGCCCTGGGAGCATTCCTGCTCCCATGCTGATGCAACTGGATCCAATCTCCTGGCAGACCAGCTGGCTGCTTTCCAAAGAGCTCCCTCCAGACTGGCTTGCACACTGAGCCCAGGGGATGGCTGTGATGAAATTTGAGCGAGGGGACAAAAGGCTTTCGGCCTTCATTAAAGGTGGGAACACTTGATGAAGATAATGTTGTTATTAATTGGCTCCTCCCAAGAAAACACAAGCTCCTTGTTCTGCTGTGAGTTTGCCATTCTGTGGAGCATCTCCCCAGCACCAGCAAGGCCGTGGATGTTGAATCATAGTTTTAAACTGTAGTGCAATCACTTGGGATGTCTGAGTGGGATTCATTTAGAGACTCTTGTGCAACATTGGTGTGAGACAGAAAAGCACAGAGTTGTTTGAGTGGTAACACTCACCCTACTCCCACTCAGGATTCAGTGTGTAACAGCATTAATGTCACATGCTCTGCACCAGAGCAGAGACTGAAACACATCCTGAAGATGAAACAGCCTAACAGTGAACATTGTTTAAGTACTCTGAGAACCAGGTAACACTAGAAACAAGGTTTTAGCAGAGATAAAGATGCAAGTTCAAGCCATGTGTTCAAACAATATTCTCGATGCACTGACAAGGCCTCAGTTACCTATGGATGCCTTCTGAATGAAAGGTCCTTTTGGCACAAGCCAAGATAATCTCAACAAAAAGAATTATGAAATGCTTTAATTGTGTCTTAAAGCAGAATTTTTCAGACCACAGCAAAAGGATGGAATCTTCTGAATATGCTGTTTTCCTTGAGCTTCCATTAAATCCATGACAAACTCGGGCTGATGTTCCAAGGACCGAGGTGAGATAGGGCTGATGATGACCAAGCACCCCACATCACTGTTCAACCCCTGTACCAATTTTTCCTGTGACAGTTTTGCTAACAGACACACATTGTTGAGTCTTGCACTGCTTGCCCATTAGCATTGCAGTAAGTGATTTCTTATGTAAATCATGTCAGCCCACAGAAAAACCAGTTTAATTCCAGTCTGCATTGCTAGGATGGACATAGAACAGAGAAGTGCTAATGTTCTTTTCTCTTGTATTTTTTTTTAATAGAAAACTAAGGACCAAGCATAAAAGCAGTCATTGCCTGTCTTCCACGATAAGCAGAAATCCTCTCACATATGCAGAAAGGCCTTCCCAAACACAAAATTCCACAGGCTTCCTTTTTGCAGGTCACCAAGCTCATGCCTACAGTAGCAGTTTCTGTGCACCTAATTAGAGGTTTGAAAAACCAGTGAGCGTTTTTGTCTGTTGGACCTCATGTCTTCTTTCAAATCTTAACTTTATCTTTTAAAGGCTTGGCTACATAGCTAACAGCACCATATCTTTTCTACATGATGTCTCAAAACCTTGTAAGACTGTAAATGTGACCAAGAAATAATAAGTGTGCAGCCATGCTAAGGGCATCCTTTTCTCCTTACTGCTGCTAACGCAAGCTTCCCAAAGGTCTGTGAATGGTTTCTGGGTTTATCCCTGTCACAGCACACATCACTGTATCAGTTTTCCCTCCAGTCTCTCCCCAAGTGCAGAAAAGGAAGAGATGCTTCCTGCTGAGCCTGCGAAAGGCCCTGGAATTGGTTTGCACTGGCACAGCACAGTGGTCATTCCTTAATACGCCTCAATATGTCTTAGTATTCCTTGTTTTGCCTGTGATACAAGAGAAGTGGTTCAAATCCTGTCCTTAATCTGGTCCATTTTGCTCGACCCTGCTACCCTATCCTTCCACCTAACTCCTCTTCCCAGCTGAAATCTCAACTGTTGCTGTCTTTTGCAGGCAACATGCTACAGTGCTTTCCTAGAACATCTGACAGGATTGACACATGTCACTACTGTGCATGTATTTGAAAAGCTTTCATCATAAATGAGGGGGACCGAGACCTGACAGAACATTTGTTGCCCTAAGCCCTGGTTTGGTTTTGCTCTGCTCTGCTCCACCCAGGAGGTGTCTGCCTTTCATCCCCAATGGTAATCATCCCCAGGCATGAGGCAGGGAAGTGCCTTTTAACTGCAAGGAGCCAGATACGGTCTGAAAGCAACGCAGACTAGTGTCAATGGGAGCCACACTAACTCCATACCTACCCAAATTACGCTTGGAAGTTTCATTTGAAACTCTTCACCTGCATCTGCCATGTGCACCTCCAATAACTTCTGAACAGAAATGACACTGCTTAGACACGTGAGGGCAAACAATGCAAAAAATGGGCAGTCTTGTGGGTAAAACTTGGGACAGCCCCCAGGCTCAGCCCTTGTTCAATCATCAACAATTCACCTAACCAGCAGGGATGCAGGGAGAGGAAGGGAGATCTGACAAGACATCGGCCTCTCTGAGATTTTGCTGAGATGCTACGACCCTGCACTGACAGGAGCTGTGGATGCTCTAACAGAGACATTTTAAAACATCTTCCTCACTTTAAACTTCTAAAAATAATTTCTGTTTCCACATATTTTTATAAGTGGTTACTTGCAGTGCTGAAAAGATTTCCTTTCCTAAGCAAAAAGAAGGTAACTAATGGTACAACATCAGCAGAACTTTTTATTCTCTGGAAGAAGAGCAGGTTTCCAGCACCACTCACAAACCAATCCAGCCTCTGACCACCATCTGATGCCCAAATACAAATTCATTGCAGCAGTGTAAGAAAAAAAAACCACACCCAAAGAAGGAAAGTATTTTTCAAGGTCTGGAACAAAGCACCGAAAGGCAGGAATTCAAAGGCAGTTAGAAGCAATGATGGTGTTCTCTGACTTAGGGTGCATGGTGTTGGAATGAGGATATGACATCTAGGTTAAGACATATTGGAAATGCTGGATTAGATCAGACTCCCAGACTATTACCTTTGCTTTTTGTCCCAAGATGCAAAGACAACAGACTGCATTATTTCAGCCAAAAAATGCTGAGCTGAGAACTGGCTATTTTTCTGAACCATATGCAAAAACAGTTATCTTAATGACACAAAAAGCCTATAAATGAAAACTTGTTCTTTCTCAAAAAAGATGCACTGACTGTCCTTACTAGGAAAATACGTTTCAAAAGTGTTTCTCTACTTTGATCTTAGAATGTGCTACCTCAGAGGTCTCCTTTGGTCGAAGAAGGCACAAATCCTGGGTCCTTAGCTGTGGGCCTATACAGAAAGCAAACAATAGCTGTTTCCCTCTGACACTCACAGGCGTAGCTGTCTCAGCTGAGCGACTCTTGAATCATAGACAAAGCCTGACCTGCAGCAAATGAGGATTACTGGCTCATGAAAGGTGTAACCAGCAGCGGAATGACAGGAATGCACTTCTTTATTCACTAAATAAAAAGAAAGCTAGGTTTGCTTACTAAGGACTGTCTGACCCTTCTGTCCACTGATCTGTCTCACGTGGACAGAGTCCAATAGTGACAGCACACAGCAGCCCTTGCTCCTTGCACATGCTCACTCAACTGCATTCAGCAGTCACCAAGGACACGGAGCCATGGCTTCCTGTCCAAGAGAATGCCTCAAGAGCCAGGTGAGTGCAGGACTGTTCTCTGAAGTGGGACATACTGAATCAAGAACCCCCCTCCAAAGCCAGGCAAGCTTCTGTCACAGTTCAGCCTTGCTTTGAGGCACACTTGCTCAGGGAGTTTACAGAAGTATCAGTAGTGCTAGGTAAGTATATTACTACAAAAACCACCCCAAGTCTTTTAAGGACTCAAACCTTAATACCAGTTATTGGAAATGTCATCTAACAACTCAAACCACTGCACAGCTCTCTGGATCACCGACAGTACAAACACCTTTACCGATGTCCATGTACATCTGGATTTACCAAGGAAACCTTCTTAAATTCAGAGTAACATCTGCTACTGCTCTGAGGGAAAAGGGGCATACTGGGAGGTGGGCAGGAGGAGGGAAGCCAAGTCCAGAAGCAGACAGGAAGCTCCCTGGTCACACACAACTGCAAACACTCAAAAGCTCCATTAAGTGCACAATAGATAACACCATGATGAGCTGTTGTTCTTTCTACAATAGTCACAAGGAACAAAACATTCAGGAAAGATGAAGGAATTGTGCAAGAAGGCATGACCATCACATTATCCCTGGATACTGATCTGGATATCAAAAGTACCTTGCCAAATCAGCCCTGTGTTCAGAAAATTGTGCAAGCACATGAGGCTCCTCCCTCAGGTCTTAGCTGAGGGAACTACAAGTGAGAAGGACACAGATGCATTCCTCTCAAAGCAGCGCTGTCAGTGGAAGGTCAAGAAAAATCTGGAGGCATAACTTATTAATAAGAGGTGTGACCAGAAATCCAGGCATGCTCAGTGAAACCAAGGCAACTCCATGGTGAGGGGAGAAGGTCAAAAGCCAGATGATGTACATCCTGAAGAGCAGACCTGACTGTGCAGGATTAACAATAAAAATTATCTTTGTCCTTGCCTTGCAGCAAATTAGATTTTCTTGTCACACAAGCACAGCATCCTTGAACAGCAAGAGACTTCCAGACACACAGTTCCACCCAGCTATTGTGGGTTCTTTTAAGCAACCAACCCACTGGACACTGTAGGTCTACATGGTGCTTGTGCATCACAGCTCTATTCAGAAGCTTGGAGCAGGCTGTTATTAGCCAGGGCCATAGCAGAAAAAACACATTACTGCTTGCTAGAACTTGTAATTGATTAAAGCGTAATGAAGGGAATTTTTACTTTCTTATATGCATCAGTTCTGGATTTATAATCACCTATGCCATTCATAGACAGGGAGATTTGCCCTCAGCTCCCTGCACTAAATCTCCCAAACAGAGAAAACAGTTACAAGTGCTCAACAAGGTACCACAGGGAACACCAGCAGTTCCCTGCCCTGCATGAAACTGCATCATCTCTTAGGCACAGCAAAGCTCTGCTAGCAAGAGCTGCAGCAGTCCTGGATATGACTGCCCGAGAGCAAAGCACAAAGAAGAGCTCCACAATAGAGTTGCTGGTCACACAACCTCTCAGAAAACCTGGCTGTCACCTAAATCCTTAGAAAGGAGCAAGTCTTCTATGAAGCCTGCCCTCCACTGTTGCCTCTCCAGTTCCTAACCCCTGATTTTTGGAAAACACTTTCCAGCCCACTCAGTATTAAAAGTACACAACAGATAGAATCTACAACTTGCACATTGGTAGCTTAACTCCTTTCAGACTTAGAAGCTGGGGAGGGAAGAGGGAGAACAGCTCTGTTTGCCACAGTAGTGTTGGTTTAGCCTAACAAGTAAAAAAACCTGTTACTTCCCCCAAAATGCAGACTAGAGAGAGAAAAGTTTCTGGAAAAGAGTCTAATGGTTTTTAAAAGGGAATTATAATCCATCCCCAGTCTCACTAGGCATGGCTTGGTTACAACTGAGATCAAGCTTGTTTACTCCAAAGCAAAAAAAATCTTGGCAGGACTGATAGAAACAGCTTTTCTTGCCAGAGTTCTAATAGCAAATGTCTGTGGAAAAGCCACTTGGAGAAATGCTGTTTACTTTGGTAATGAAGCAAGTTCCCTGGAATGAAGTCTTGCAATCTTCCCAAGAGATGTTGCAATACCTTACCTGTACCTCAGCTACATACCATACAGGCTGCTCTCAGAGCCTGGGAACTCCCCGGCCAACTCAGGAGGCCAAGGCATCTCAGCAACTCCAGGCAGGACTAAGCTCTAGTCTTACACTAGATACACAACCTGCATCCTAATTAAAACTGATGGCTGGGGTTTTTTTTCAGCTTTGCCTCAAGCTAAGCCCCAGCCATCAACACCTCTTGAAGATGCTTATGAAAAAAGGGGCTCTCAACAATCTTCTTCATCCCCTTCTTTTTAACCATATAAAGCCAAACTCTCATACTTGAAACTCTTCTTTTCAGGCAAATCTGAACTTAGACCCCAGCTCCCTGATAGAAGTGCTTAGACAGAACATTAGCATATAGTTGGACTAATAAATACCAAGGAAGAAGAGAAATTCCAAGCAGACAGCGGAGGCCAAGATTCCCTTTCTACTTAGGGACTAACTGGCCTGAGGCCATGCTGCTTTTCCTCACTTATTTAAGACCAGGTTTCAAGCTGCTGTCCAAATTCCCTCTGACTGCACAGAGATGAAAGGCTCTTGCCATTCAATATTCCAACTCTCAACTCAAGCGCAAAGGGCTACAGCACTTGCTCAAACCTCAGTTCGAAGTTTGGCTGCCAATGAGATGGCTGACTTAGCCTCTCCCTAATTCAGTAACTAGAAAATCGCTTGTAGCTGAATGAAAATGGATTTCTTACCCAAACAGGTACTTGCATTTGTACATTTTGTTTACAAACAGCTTGCACTCTTGTAAGAGCACCAAGCCCATGCCTGACACATGGCTGCAGTTCTTCACAGCAGTACTTTGTGTTCCCAAGTGTTGAAATTCTTGCTTTGAGGAGAAACCAAGCTCTAATTTCAAGTGTTTACATGTACTCCTGAGAGCAAGAAAAAAAAAAAAAACACCTTACCATGATTAGGTTATGTAAAAATTTTAATTATAAAATAAATAAGTTTGTTATGGAAACGTTAAATATTAAATACAGTAATAAATATTTACACATTTACAGATACAACTTGACAATTAATGGTGTTTCTCTGCTACCAGAAGAATTCTGCTCTGTTTATACAGAACACAATCACTCTTCCAAGAAGAAACTGAACTCAAATAATACTCTGTGCTCAAGACAGTTAAGAAACCAAGGACACCTGGGTCAGAAAAGATTGAGGTAAGATGAGTTCTTCACACCTGAAGGTAGAGCACAAGAGACCACCACTTGCAAAGCATCAGTGCCTGAATTAAATTCTTCAAAGGAACAGGTTCTTAGTCAAATTCAACAGATGGGATCTGATGTGAGGCGTTCTATATTTAATCACTGCTTAAAGCAGCAACAAGTATTTTTTTAACAGAAGTAGCTTTGTGTTTGAAGAGATGGGTCCAGCCTTATCAGTCGGTTTAAGCATGGATCTTTTCCTTTAGGTGCAAGGCTTCAGGTCTTGCATCTACTGTCTCAGCATCCTGAGGAGACTAATTTTACCTCGGGCTAGCACACACGCAAATGGATAGCTCCACTCACACCACGAGTCCTACGGAACTCGGAGGGATTACTTCCACACACAGTAACAGAACCCAGGTGTGGCTGACAAAGCTCTGTCACCAACGCCCTGCAAATCACAACTACAGATGAAGCTCTTGGAAGTCAATATGGACAGGGAGCACAGTGACAACAGAATTAGGTTTTTCATCCACTGAGGTCTAGGGAGAGAAGCCATCCAAACCTCTTCCCTTTTTCACTTTGGTAGAGGGAAGGAAGGGAACTTACTCCCTTCCATCCATTCCTGGAAGCAGCAACAGGTTCTCCCCCTTAGAGCTGCCAAAGGAGACCTGCTAAAAGAACAAAGTCCATCCACACAACAGCCGAGACTGGAGCTCTAGCACAGAGAGAGAAGGCTCAGTAGCAGTAGTCTCTAGCAGGTCTTGACAACAGGTCCTTTCCCCCAGCGAGCCAGCTCCTTCCACATTGCTGTGCCAAGATGCAGTGATAACTGGTCTCCTCAGCAAGTGATTCAGCAGCAAGTGGCCTGTTGACATCTCCTTGCAGCAGCCTCTCTCTTGATGAATCGGGGCTTAGTGGGAACAGCTCCAGCCCACAGTGTCCAGGTGGATGTGTCAGGTAGCCAGAGGTACCCCGCAGCTTGGCAATGGCCACTTCAGAAGTGCTCTGTAACGGGCAGACCAGGCACATTAATCACCATCCCAGACACAAGCACCCTGTGCTAGCACCACAGCAAACCCACGAGCAAGGCAGGTAGGTTAAGGATGGGCGCACACCTGAGGACACTCTGCCAGATACTCTTCAGCTTCAAGAAAGCTTTGAGCAAAACCCTCCAGTTGTCACTGGACAAAGCTAGAAAATATCTATAGCTGACATGTGGCAAAGCAAAACTTCACAGTTCTGCTAGAATTTTTCAGGATTATCTTTTATGGGTTCCTCCTCAGATTGTAGGGTTAACTCCTTTTCAGTAATGGTCCTTGAGTCTGCTGTTACGTACTTGGCCTCAGAAGAGACCAACATGCCTGCTCAGTAAAATCCACTAGATCATCCCAGAAGCAATCCACATATGCAAAGGAGCTTTGGGCCTCAGTTGCTGTGACAGTATGAAACTTGACTGAGGGGCTATCTGTGGTGCTCACAGAATTCACAGCTTTCTTTTTGGTCCACAGCTTCTGAGCACCAGAAACTTTCTGCAGTTCTTGCAGAAAAGATATGAAAATTCTCATTACTTGTCTTCTAAGAGGTGATGATGCTGTGGCACCATCTTCCATGACTGAAGTTTACCACTGTTTCCTGCACTACATCTGCCTCTGTCCAGATATTTGGACTCTTCACAGCTCCACTTATCTCAGTACAGCTTCCCATCCACCCTTGGTCTTTAACACAGCCAGAAATTTAACAGAGCTGTTGAACAACTTGTACAACTCAGGGTGGTTTTGAGAAACCAAAAAACCAAGGCAGCTGCTCACATGTAACCTATGTGTCTCAAGACACTTGGAGCATTAAAAGCAAACACTAGCTTTGCAAAACAAGCATGCAATTCCCATACAGCCTGGAAGGACTGAAAGGCATTTGAAGTCAGAATTCATACCTGCTTTCTCCCCATTTACACACCAACATGGCCATTTCTGTTTTCTTGTCGGAGTTTTTTCCTTTCTTCTTTCTCTTCATACTGAGGACACTTTTTCCTGACCCTGTAGAATTATGTTAGAGATAATTTTGAACCCTGATGCACATCCTGTTGTCACCAGCCTCCCCATCCTCTGCAGCATTTACTGAATCCTCAAGCTACTCCTTGGCACCAGAGAGTTTCAAGCAAGACAGTTTTTAAGCATTCAGCATCAAGCAGTATCTGCTGATAAAATCAAGGAACCCCTGAACTAGATGTCAATACTTGTGCCTCACAGAGATAAAGCCTCTTGACTTAAACCAGATTAGGGAGCAAGATGAAGAGAGGTTATTGCTGGGACTGAGCAAAGCACCAGGAGATTTTCTGGGTGACAGGTTTCCTAGTGGCTTTAGCTTATAGCTGCAGAGACCAGACTTCCTTCCTCCTCTCCACAGCAGAGCCCCACAGGCTTCAAATCTAGACCCTGTCCCTTGAAAACATAATAAGGGAGCGAGCCCCTTACAGATCTTCCCTCAATTTCTCCAGTGTTTTCTAGTGACTACTCCAAGCAGCTTCTCTGGATGAGGGTACAGATTAGCATGTGCCCACCTTGTGAGAGTTCAGAACATGAAGGAAAGGCACTTCAGAAACTACCAATAATCATTTGCTCTTAGAGCACTACAGAACTGGTTATCTCTCCTAGCAGCAAGGAATGAGGCAGTGTTCAGAGAACAAGTGCTCATCCCAGCATTCTTCAAGTTCAGAGTTAAATATGAAGCAACACTGAAATGACAAACGTGTACCTTATTTCCTGAATTGCAGGAAAAGGTACAGAACGTACCCAATTCAGATGATGTGCCTCATCAAGATCTAAAATTAGACTGAACCTTGGAGTTTCTACAATATCCCAAGCCCTGCGGTGCTGGAGCTGCAATGACAGACCTGTAGGACTGTTCCAATATTCAGTTTGTTATATGGTTTGAAACATGTACCCAGAAAAGCTCTTTGAGTTTATTCTCAACAGGACTCCAGATTCAGACAACCCACCACACTGAACTGCAGCAGCTGGTTCAGCTGAAAGAGTATCCCCTTCATATTAACAGCAAGCAGAATTTGGGACCACCAGCGTTTGTCTCCCCACTTGCTTTCCCTGCAAGTGTAAGCATTTAAGCCCAGCAACATGAATGGACTACCAAAGGACCATTCCCTACCCTCCACCTGTGCATGCAGCAGGCTATCACACTGCTGCTTGCAGGTTTCTCCACGAGGATTAGGGAAGGCACTGCTGCGTCAGCGTTAACGCTCCTCCTGGGCTTCCTGCTGATGTTCTGCAGCACTCTAACTACCCTGGCTGTATCAAGAGCAGAAAGGCTCTTGGTTTACAATATATAAGGGTCACAGACCTTGCCTCTACCCTCCTGACATAGCCAAGCTGGGATAAGAACTCATCCTTTCCAGATGCTTTTCACAAAGGTAATTCAGATGAGCCATGCACATTCTGGGGTTATTGGGCACAGGCCCCACTCACACTGAAGGAAGACAGACACCGAAGAGGATAATACTTACTGCACTATCACAATGATAAGCACAGTAATGAAGCTGACGCTTGAGAGCAGGACAGCTACCACTACCAACACAGTCTTTGAGTAATCTGCCACATCATTCTTCCTTTGAGTCTTCATGAACTGTTCACCACAGCGCTCACCAAAAAAATCCTGATGACACCTGCAAGTAAATATTAACACAAGTTCTTATCAGCTCTTGTGCTGTCTGGAGCCAAGGACACCCACACATACTCAGACCTGACTTAGACATCTT
Organism: Tichodroma muraria; assembly: GCA_013390105.1. Taxonomy (NCBI): domain Eukaryota; kingdom Metazoa; phylum Chordata; class Aves; order Passeriformes; family Sittidae; genus Tichodroma; species Tichodroma muraria. The sequence continues at coordinate 88,333 of WAAG01060260.1, read as the reverse complement.
CCGAGTTTCCCATGAATCTCAAGATGCTCACTTCAGAGCATGTTCATGAAATGCAGTCACTGCTCTAGCACAAGGTTTGTCAGCATTTCAACAAGTCGAGATTAGTTTGGGTGTGATGTTCCAGAAAGACACGCCTTTTCATTCTTTTGGTTTGAGTTTATGACCAACTGATGAGTTCAGTGGCTTGTTATGCATCTCAGATTCCATCATCACTTAATTTACATGGCAGAAAGATTCTCAGTCAAAATACGGCAGGAGATGGATCTATACCAAGTTGACACTGGTTTTTCCTCTGAGCCCTCATGCGCCACTGGCTCACGGCAATGACACCTAACTCACAAGGTACAAGTAACTTACTTGCAGGTCACCATCTGGAGATGTTCTAAGTATATGCATTCTCCATGGATGCAAAAGTTTTTGTATTCCATTTCACAGGGAGTCCCTTTCTTCTTGTTTTTCCCTTTGTTTTTCTTCCTTCTTGATTTGCCAGCATTCTTCTCTCCCCCCCTCTTGGCTGGCTTGGGTTTAACCACAGGTTCAACTGAAAAAAGGACACGATGACTTGGTATAAAAGTGCTAGAAAGCACGATTCTGAGAAAATTGAATTAAAGAATTTGGTGAGAGCAAGGAGGACCATCACCGCAGGAGAATCTGTGACCAGGAAGCACAGGATGGAAGTGAGAGTGCTGCTGGGCATCTCACAGCCAGCACAAAGGCAGCAAGCTCAGCAGCTCATAAAAGCACAACTCTGCTACCCTTAAGTCCTGTGCCGTGCAGAGCAGAGGCAACAGAAGCAGATGAGCCAAGAGCCACCAAACATGAAGAGCAGCAGAGATGCAGGACCGCAGCATTTCACAGCATAAGATACTTGAGTGCAACAGCACAGCTTCAAGAAAGGACCTGTAAAGAACAGGGAGTTCATGCCGAGCCAAGCCATCCTCTAGTTTTATACAGACTCAGATACAAGGCTGGCTAACAGCTCCATGCCTCTAAACTCTCCATTTGCATCAGTGATGAAAGGCACTGTAACTCGCTAGATAGTCCTGGGCACTTGCCGAGGCAAAGCAGCTTGCTATCCCGGTTGGCATACTTGTTTCTCCTAAACAACCTGCAGTGCTATCTTCAGAAGGAGAGAGTTCCTTTCCAGTTCTCCTACTCCGTGAGAGATGCTGAACGCAGGGAAGGAGTGAAGGCAAGACTCCGTGACAGTCAGACTATTTATTCTGCCACTTACTGCTGCCCCTCATTATCTCAATTAAGACAAACCTCTAGGAGAGTGTGGTTTAAAATCCTGGTGACTTAGTAGCCCTTGGATTTAAGAACGGGCAATCACGCTCCTTTCGCTGAGGAGAACAAACCAGCCACTGACTAAGGGTCAGGAGCTCCAGAGCTGCTCCATGCAGCAATCAAAAGCTCAACAGCACTAGCTTGGACTAACTTGGCATAGAATGTCTTTGCAAGAACCTGCCCCCTGCACTGCTGGCCGGAACGCCAGCCCTTCGCAGCGCAACACTGCTGCTCAGGAGTAACACTTACCCGGGGGGTTTAAATAGGCCCTAAGAAACAGCAGAATTATTTACAATGAGCTTCAATTTTGCTCTTGTGCTCTGAAGACCTAACGAAAAACATTTTTGGATAATGAATATTTTACCCACAGCTCCATGCATACAGGCAATCACCACAATAGGGCACAACTGGATCTAACTACTTCCTAACCCTGTATTTCTGGCGCCGAGAGCCCATACAAAGAAACAAGGTGTAGCTCACTGTTGTCTAGACAGCTGATCATTTTCACTTCCAGAGCAACAAGCCTGGCTTGAAGTTACTTAAAAGCAAAAATGCCTTCAGCAACCAGAAGTCTGATTAAAATGGTATGAGCTATATTAATATGTAAACGAGGTACACAGTTCCCGCAGCAAGGTTTCCCGTGCCTGGAAGTGTGAGCTCACTCCCCACAGTCAAAGGCCCCTGTTCTGTCCCGTCTGACTCGATCTTTAGGTTCGCGCTTTCATAATTGGGGCCGCTTCCCTTCCTCCCTCTCCCAGGCTCAGCTTGTCAGCTTGATCTCTGTGTCCCTGTCTGAAGGCTGCACGGCCAGCAAAGCCATCCACAGCTGAATCATAACAGCTTCAAGGTTTATCCACAGATAAACCTCATGCCAAGCAGAAGAGCTGGTCTACAAACCAACCACCTTAGGTAACAAGTCTGGTTTCTATGCAGTTAAGACAACACTTCAGTCACCAACCCGGTAGTTTTACGGGCTAAACTGCTCTATAACATCGACAGGCGTGTTTCCCCCAGAAAGCTTCATGGAGAACTTAAGCAAAAGTCCACGAATTCCCTCAAGTGACCACATAGAGCATGGTCCCACTTCCCTTAAGAGGTCCTTTAGTCACATTCAAGTCTCAGGGTGCTTCTGCAGGAAAATTAGTAGTCAGATCCACCCTGGAGGCAACAGGACCAGCCTACTCACACCTACTGAGGTTCAAATCACTTGTAGATACCTGGCTTGTACTGCAACTACACTTAGCCCAGAACCAACAAAATACTCCCATTCCCACAGTAAGGCGGACTGCTCAGATCTCCTCACAGCTCAGCAAGTGGGCAAATTACAATAAATACACACAACAGCAATTGACAGTGAAGCATTGCCCTAAAGATGCTTAACAAACTCTCCTGTGGCCACTTAAGGGATTTAAGTGTCTGCTTTCCCAAGAGAATTTCAGTTGACTCCAACCCAAATAAGCCACCATCAGAAATTACCCAGAAAATCCTTGAAGCAAGACAGACAGCTTAATGTAAAACAAACCTGTAGGGCCAAACAGCACCTATAAACTCCACTGATGCTTCTACCCTAAGCAGGTGGTCACCACCTGACCACAGCCCTCCTGCGAGCTTTATCAGGAGATAAAGCTACAAGCTACCAGCAAAGCTGTAGCTTCCACACACCCTGGGCACACGTATGCTAGGCTTCCACCCCTGACAGCTATTTCTAAAGCAGCAGCTTCAAGCACAAGCACGTTTTTGCTCCATACTCCACGAGCTAAGCACAGCAGCGTTTGCAAGAAAGAAGAGGCGTAAGCTGGGACTCGCAAGTTGCGAGATGCCAGCCCCAGCGCCGCCGACTCACCTCGGATCAAGTCGTCCACGATGTACTGGTGGACGGGCGGCGCCTCCTCGTACTCCTCCTCATCCTCCTCGTAGTCAGGACCGGGCACGGGCTCGCCCTCGCGGCTCCCGGGCTCCCGCTCCTCGTGCCGCTGGGGCTCCGTGGCGTTGGGCGAGGACCCGGCGGCCGCACGGTTCGCTTCGAGGGAGGGGAACGGCGCCGTGAGCAGGGGCGGGGCGGTCCCGCACCCGCCTCAGCGCTTTCCCGCCAACGGCCCCGCGCGCGGGCCCCCCTCCTCAGGCGCGAGCCCAGCCCCCCTCCCCTCAGGCGCGAGCGCGAGCTTCCCCGAGCCCCGATCTTCCCCGTCCCGCACCTGCCAGCACGGCCAGCGCGGCCATCAGCGCCACGGCCCGCATCGTCCGTCCGGGGCGGGTGGCGACAGAGACACTCAGAGGACGGGGGAAGAAGTCGCCGTACCGCAACAGGTGCCGGCGGCGCACAGCGTTCCATGAGGAGCCGCCTGCCGCCGCCGCCCGCTTTATGGGCCGCTGGAGCTGGGGGCGCGGACGCGGAGCGGCGTCAGCGGGGCGGGGCGGAGCGGGGCGGGATCGTAGAGTCCCGGAATCGCAGAATGACAGGAGCACGGAATCTGACGATGGCTTTTTGTTGCAAGGGACATCGAATACCACCTCAATTCACCCCCTGCCATGGGCAAGGACACCTTCTACTAGAGCAGCCTGCTCCAAGCCCCGTCCAAGCTGGCCTGGAACACCTCTAGGGATCGGGCACCCCCAGTTTCAATGGGCAGCCTGGATCCCGCGCGGGTCACGGCGTCGGGGGCACGCCGGGTTATTGCGGGCACACCTGTCTGTCGGCTGGCTCCTTGCTCTCCCCGCATCTCGGGAGGAATGTTTTCCAGCCATAAACCCTGCCATCAACCCCTCTCGCCTCGGTGGTTGCGTCTCCCTGAGCGGCGCATGATGAGTAAGGGCTGAGTAAGCGGTGGCACCCACCGGGCAGGGACAAACGAGCTCCTCGGGGCACCGCGACTCGCAGCTGCCCCGGCAGAACTCTGCAGAGGGCACCTCCCCACGAACGCCTCTCCGGGCTGTGGTGTGAGGAAGTGGGAAGCAGACCTGCTGAAGTACCCCAGAATCACCGAGGTTGGAAGAGACCTGTAAGATCACCAAGTCCAACCATCAACCCAGCACTGCCACTGTAACCCCTAAACCTCTAAACCACATCGCCCAGCGCCAGATCCAGGTGCTTCTCGAACACTTCCAGGGATGGAGAGTCCAGCACCTTTCTGGGCAACCTATTCTAGCACCTGAGCACTCAAACAGTGAAAACACTTTTCTAGTATCTAATTTGTCTCCCTGGTCTCATCCTAAGGCCATTTCCTCCAGTATTCTCACTGCAGGCCCAGCAGAAGCCACCGGGTACTCCACGTCACTACAACCTCCTTTCAGGTACTTGTAGAGGGAACTGCTGCTTTGAGGGGAGAAAAGCTGGGACAGCAGGTTGTAACGTGCTGGTCTAGCGTGGGAACCCAGAGAAGCCCAGGGGGTCGAGGATGAAGGGACTGGTACCCCACTGCTCCGGCCCCACGGCACAGTGGGGTGGGAGGGCAGCAGGTGGCAATGCTGCATCGGGAAAGGAGGATCTGGACCTTTTAACTGAGAGAGGATGGAATGTTACTCACAGGTCAGGAAGCTGGCGGAGCCTTTGCTCAAGGTGGCAGGGATCCAAGTCTCTCAGACATTGAACCTTCTCCCATCTTCCACAGGCACACACGATATGTGGCTCCCAGTGCCTTTGCCAGGTCATGCCAATCCCAAGAGGCAATGCCCAAGAGGTTTGAAAAAGAAGATGCTGAATCAGTCACTTAGATGTTAAGCTGACACAGATAGCTCCAGCAAACCTTCAACAGCCCTTTTGTGCATGGTGCAATTGAAACTGAAACAGCTGGCATGAAATGACAGCTTTACTTCTGGGGTTTTTGTTGTGTCTCCCCTTTGCTGCCTGTCCTCAGAGGTACAGCAGAGAAAAGGCAAATCCTGCTCATCACTGCAACCCCACATCAGAGAGCTCTGCAGGCAGTGAACAAGCAGCTCCTGCGCTACTTGGGGGACAGTCAGGGGCTTCACAGGGCTTCTCCTTTCCCCCTGGGACTGAACTTCTCTTCCTGCAAGACACCCGTAAGTGTCAGTGCCTGGAGTTCACAGAAATCATTTGCATGTGAGGGGAGTTTCTCCAAAGGCAGAGACTTTGAGGTTTGGGGCCTCTTCTGCCGAAACATGGGATTGGTGATTTGATAATGGCCAAAGCAAGGTTTGTCAGCCAGGAATCCTCCCTCTCTTCCTCCCTCCTGCTGTGCTCAGGGCTAGCTTCCTCAGCCAGGCACCACAGCTTCCCTCACAAATTTTCTTTTCTTCAGCTGTTAAAACAAAATACTTATCCTGTTCTTTTTAATCAGAGATTCACTGGAAATGTTTTAATTTTTTTTAAGTCCAGTCCAAGAAATATACTGAGCACTGAACATTCCAGTCCCATTTGCTGCACTTGGCAAACTGCTGAGCAATTGGAAGAGGCTTAGCAGGGGGAAAGGTTGAATGTCCCAAGTGCAATTGCCCCTGTTACCTGCACTGTTTAGAGACCAAACACGGCACATCCAGCAGCTGACTCACCGTGTTCCCTCTCTTCTCCAGTCTCCAGCTGATAGCTCCATCTCACTGACTGCCAGCAACTAGGAATTTGGCTTGCCATGCTTTGCATTTGTCATTTCATCAACTTCCCCCTACTACTCCTGTGACCTTGAAGAAGAAGGGGCAGCCTGGCATCAACCAGCACAACTCCTCAGAGTCCAGAAAGTGCAGCAAGATGGTGATGGGTACCCAGTTATGCACGGAGAGGTTCTGGTGGGACATCAGGGAAGCTCTTCCCAAACGGCAGCCTCCTGGTCAAGCCCTGCTTGGCTGTTTCTTGGAGAGAACACCCTCCAGAGGCCACACATTTCAGGACATTCTGGGTGGGATCTGCCACAAGCTCCAAGCTCTTCTGTGTGTTGTGAGGGAAAAGGCACTAAGCTTGGCCATTGTCCTTTTCCAAGGCTGGAAGGACATTTGGATTCTGTCCTCAGGATGAACTTCCAGAGGATATCCCCAGGCATGGTGCAAGGGGGAGAAGCCTTGAGGGGGGCTGCAAGGCTCACCCTGCTGGGCCGCCCCACTGCAGCTGGGCCTGCAGGCAAGTTGCTGGGGCTGCAAGGGCAGGGCTCACCTCTGAGAAGGTGCTGGTTCCCTGTGGATGCAGAGTGCCACCTACTGAGCCACTGGTGGCTCCCGGCAGCGTCCGGGGTTTTCTGGCAGGACACCCAGGCTGGAGCTGCTGCTCAGAGAGTCCTTGCTCTGGCTGTTCCATGGGCTTGGTCCCAGGGAACAGGGAGCTGCCCCAAAGGCTGGCGAGCCCAAACAGGTGCAGCCTACAGATGAGCAGGGAACCTGTGCAGGGGGCTGTGTGCTCGGGCACAGCTCTTGGCACCCGCCCTGAGCCAGACCTGGTTTTCCATAGGCTGGCAGTGAAGTGAGACGAGACAGGCTCAGGAGCCTGGCTAGTCCTCCTTGGGCCTCGACCAGCATTTTGAAAACATTCAGCACAGACTGGGCTCAGACAGCACCTGGCAGCACCCAGTGCAGGTGACATTGGTGATACCTCTGCCCCTCTGACCCCTCTCCTTTTTTGTGGAATAGGGGGTGTCCAGCACACAGCCATCACTTCCTGCTGTGCCGTGATTATCTGGGGCATAGGCATGGACTTGTGGAGGAGCAATACCACCCATGCTGACAGCTGCCAGGCCTTGGCAGAGTGCACTTGGACATCATTTCTTCCAGGAGAGTCTGAGTGCCTGCTGGGATCTTATTCACTCTCTTTACTTTTGATAAAACCCCTGAGAAATGCGTGAAGGGAAAGGAAGTAACTGAAATACCATCCCATTAATTTTCTTCACTGACATCAAATGTTTATTTTGCAAGGGCAGGCACAGCTGACCTGGTGTTTGAACATGAGCTATCCTTTCTCATCCATCCAGCTGAGAGCAGGTGGAAAAGGGTAATGACTCAAACCAGAGTGGTGTCTGTCTGGGCAGCTCACCAGACTTTCACTTCACTTGTGAGCTGCAGACACCACTATCTGCTGCTGTCAGCAGCTCCCTCACAGGCAGGGAGGGAGCTTTGAAGTGAGGCATGTGTGACTTCTGTTCCTGCTGATATAAATCAAGGTTGCTGTAATAAAGAGCGTGCAAGTGCATAGCCAGGGTGTTGGGGAGGAAGGAAGGGAAAGACCTGAATATTGCCTTTCTGGATATTGGTAGAGTTTGTTGGCCTGCGAGACATGCAGGTGTTGAGATGGCCGTGCCTCCCTGCTGAGAAAGCCCTCAGCAAAGAATCCTTTTCCTAGGATGGTGACATTCTCCCTGTGCTCTGCTCCTTTCCTGGAGACTTAACTGAAGCAGGGATTGCATGAGCAAAACTTGTCCAGAAAGGGAGTAATTTATGCACTGTTCCCCCAGGAAAGTCTACACAGTGCTCCGTGTTTTCCATCACTCCGTGTTTCAGCATGTCTTTTGGAGCATGTCTAAGGAGAAAAAGCAAAAAGAACAGAATCTGCTGGCCCTGTGATGACAAGATTTTGTGGAATTTTCTGTCACTTACATCAATACAAATGAAAAAACAGCCTCACCTGAAAATCTAAGGGGTGCCTTCTCAGATAACATCAACTCCAGGGACCCAGAGCATCCTCGCTTAATCTAACGAAACATGTGGCAGTGCCAAGGAGCGCGATGCTACCAAGTCACAGCAGTGGGGTTTTACACTTGCTTTGCACAGGCTTTCCTGAACAGCAGGCAATGGGGAATGCAGCCTGATCATTTGCAAAATGCCCAGTGCCATGTTGTGGCTCCAGCCACCGCCTTTTGCTGGCACTAGGCAGAGTTCAGCAAGACATGCCCGGCTTGGTTTTGCTTCAGGGATAACGTGCTGCAAGCCTGCCCAGGACAGCCAACCTGCTGCCCACTAGGAAGATTTTTGGGACGTTGCCTGCTGTTAGCACACACTGTCCTGGGCTTCAGCTGCTCTGTTTTTCATGCAGCGTGCACTGAACAGCTCTCCTTTGGCCAAACACATCCTCCAGCACTCACCCACTCGTTTTTGTAAAATGGCTCAACCTGCAAAGTGCTCAGGGGCACATCCTGACCCCAGCAGTAATTTTAAGGGCCTGAAGCCAGGACATGGGTGAAGCAATACTGGATTTACACTAGAATGGGGAGCTGTCCCTCAGCTAACAACCTTCTTCTCTAAAATACCACATCCTGCCATTCTGCACTGAAAATTGCTGCCCTTTCTTCTATTTCCCTGAAGCAATTCACAGGAACTTCTCGCAGGACTCACTGAAGAAGGCAGGCTTGTGGCTATCCACACGTGCACCCCAAGCCAGGCTCCCCAGTGGTACCCCAGTGCAAACCCACCCTGCTGATGCCAGTGGACAGAAGGAGAAAGACACTTTAGGTAGGAATCTCTAAGGACGCAGAGGCTCAGCTGTTGTAGCCAGTGCCTGACACTCACTTACCTGGCAACATTGCTGTAGCCCTTTACCTTCAGAATGATAGTGCTCCATCTGCAGTGCACATTATTTTACTTATTCAGCTTACCACACCATTGTTAGATGAGCAAAATCCTCCAATCATCATCTCTCTAACGTCTCTGGTATTGCAGCCCAGAACAGTGCCTGGCAGAGGAGAGCACACAGCTCATCACCTCCCAAAGGTGTATGGAGCCACTGGATCATTCTGCAAGGGCTCAAAAAGTCCTCATTCTAAAGAGAAGAGAAAAAATGTTAAAATGTGAAGCGTGCTCATGGTAGCAGAAGCTATGTGACTACTGTTCATTGAGTTTGGAGATCTCCCAGCTCAATCCCAGGATGCTCTGACTTGGAGACTGGGTGTAGTTATGTGGGCAGGGTGGCTGCTGGAAGAATGATGCCTATACTTGGAAAATAGAGGTGCTTTTGCCCTAGTGTCTTAGAGACTGAGCTGAAAAGGAGCCAGAGCAGAAATCTTCAAATTAAGATAAGCCTCCTCAAACCAAAATGCCACTGTGTGGTAGTATAGATGGAGTAGCAACAATATGGGCTTACCTTTAAGGGTCTTGGCCACAGAAGCCTGGCTGACCTAAAGTGTGTTAGTGTTGATGGAAGCTGCAGTAGGGATTCTGACTGAGTTTGTTATATCCCTTTCCTCACCTGGGGGGCTGGGGTATGAAGTCACCGGGGAGATGCCTCTCACAGCTCATTTGATAGCACAAACCCTGTGAGCAAATTATACAGTACTGCCTTCTTTGGGGGAATGCAGCCTCACATAAGGACTGGGAGCATGTGACAAAGACTGTGATGTTTCCCCCCTATCTTGCACATTATTTCCAATTGTGTCCAGAGCAGCAGAGAAATAAAGGACATGTGAAGATTGTTCAGGAATTTTCTCCTGGAAGTGCAGCTTAAGCCTTAGCTTTTTTGCTTTGAGATCTTCCTAGTACCTTCCCATGGGTGCATTGCGTGGCAAATTTTCTTTACCTATTTGAAGTCATTTGGTATGTGAAGAATGAATCACAGGAGAAGCCTACAGCAATTAGCAGCTCCTTTCCTCTCACCTTTGCCATAGCTAAGCTTTTTCCCTAGCACCAGGCAAGGCTTCCTACGCACAACAATGATTACGTAGATCACTCTGGATTTTAATTTTTCTCACAGGCCATGAGCAAGCAAAGAAGCTCAGGAGAACACTCCATTTCACAGGCATGTTAGTTATGCTCCCTTGGAAATCCCATTGTTTGCTGGTGGTGCCTGCTGTTGACTACCGGTGCTGGGCCCTCGTGACTCCGGCTGCCTTGAACTGTGCCTGGTATCCCCCCTTGCCCATGTGTCGCGTGTGTCCCGGCAGTGTGGGGCCAGCATGTTCCCAGGACGGGGCTGCTGAGACACCGCATGAGTAAAGGGCTCGTTTGCATAAAGATTGCACATTGATGCTGCCAAGGAGGTTTCCTAGGCACAGGCTCATTTCCTCCTATAGGCAGGTTTGCCTTTGTCTAGGGAAAAACATTCTCGAAGGCCTTGGACAGGACCCAGTTTACACTGGCACGCCACGATGCCATCCTGGCACGTTTGGGCCTGCCCAAGCCCGACATTCTGCCCCTCTGGAGCAATAGGTATCCCACTCTCAAAGCTGTGCTTTCCTGACAAGAGGCCTCACCACTCCTCAAATGTCTCTCAACATTGTCACTGTACCAGTGTCTGCACGGCTACTCTCCTTGTAGGCTTCACCCAGGTCATTTCAGCAGGAGCAGAGGTATTCTTGAACAGGGAGGGAGAAACCTGGAGGTGGCAAGTGCAGGGCTGAGAGCTCAAGTTGCCTGGCACTGAAGTGTTTCTGTGTAAAAAGAGGAAGAAAATTCAATGGTGTTTGACTACAGTTAAATTATTTGAGGATTTAAAGACATTTTATCTTAATATGCATGAAATAGGCCACTTAGCATTGCAGCCAGACAACCATTTTTCCCTCCCGTTAGCCAAGTGGTGGCAAATAAAATAAAAAACACTTAAAAGGAGCTGAGCTGAAAAAAATGTGTAAGACTGTATGAAAATTCAGAACTGGTCCTACAGTGACAATATAAGAATTGCATTTCAAGTATCCTGACCCCTGTGAATGCCAAATTCTTCATTTTGCAGGTGTTAGGCGCTACACATGAAGCCACAGAGCAAGTAAGCACTTTGTTTTGGAAGAAACTGAGAGGAGGAGAGAGCTGATGCTGCTCAGCACCCTCTTGGCCTGCAACAAGTGGCCTTGTGCTCAACCTTAAAATGCCTCCCCAAAAGGGATTTTCACGCTGGCTCTGTTCCGGTCCCACTGCTGAACACAGGGTCCTTATCCTCCCAGTGTGTGCCCCAGGGACAGAGCCACCATGCCTGTGCCCATAGCCCTGGGGGGAGTTGCTCTTGTCCCTGCAGCCCTTCCCCAGAGCCCAGTCCTGGCTCTCTGAGGTTTTTCAGCCCGCCTGGATTGTGCCTGTCAGCTGTGGCTGCCAGGTGTCACGTGCCCACCTCACTGTCGCTGTGCTCTGTGGCACTGCCAGCCCCACCCAGCCATCCCAGACCTTCCGTGCAGCAAGCGGGGCACAAAGGCAGCCTCTTCCCAGCCCCTGAACTCCACTGCTGGAAATGGTGACTCCACACCGCACCACGGGCAGAAGCCTGCAAAGGGGACAGACAGGCAAAGCACCACTTCAGCAGCAGAGAGGGGAGGCCACGGGACAGCCTTCTCTGGCTCGGGTCTGAGCCCCGTGCCAGGAGAGACACAAACTGCATTTCCTTACCACCCACGCCTGCCAGATCACCGCCGTGGCAATCAGAGATCCCGGGTGTCCGTCGGTGGGCTCCGTGCGTCAGGGCTGAGGTCACTGCCAAAACCCTGGGAGGGCACGGTGACTCTTGCATTCTCAGACCATGAGCCTGAGCAGCTCGTTTGGAAGGTGACGAATTTGCAGGAAGGGCGGCTGTGGGGTGAATAAAATCTGCCAGAAAGCTTGGCATGACTTCCAGCCTCTGCCAAAGGCTGGCTGAGCTCAGAGTTCCTCCAGAAGTGAGGGATGAGGCTGACAAATGCTCATGGTGGCTGCACAGCTCTTGAGACAGCTGATGCTCACCTTTGGTTTGCAAAGAAAGGAAAACTTTGCCATAAATATCAGGAAACTGAGTCTTGCATTAGTGATTAATCACTCCAAGGACAGGTGAGAACCTTCCAGGGAAACTGCATTTAAGATTGGGACTGACCAAGGCCATGCATCTGCCCCTTTGGGAAGTCTGGTTTTCCAGCTTCCTAATTTCTAATCCAAAACAGGGCATTATGCCAGAAATATCATTATTTTATCCATGTTGGGGGTGATAGTGCTCCAAATGTTGCATTAAGAAAATGCTGAGACCCATAATTTCCACCTTTTTTTGGATGCACACAAAAATATCAGTATTCCTCAGCTCAGAATGTTGGCTGTCTTTTTTAGGATGAGCATAAAGCACTGCTTTTCTACAGGACATTTCGCAGCTAACTCCCCATGGCCTGCCATAAACAAGGCCGGGAGGCTGTGCTCCCTCTCCTCCGTCCCGATGCCCGAGCCCCACGCCAGCCAGCGTGGGATGACAGCCCTGCCAAGCCCAGGGGATCTGGGAATGTAATCTTCCAGGTGGCCACTAGATGGGAATGAAAGCAGCACTAGGAATGTCACGGGGCGCCGAACTTGTCAGGAATACCAGCTGATGGACAGATTTTTTTTCTCGTCTGTTTGGTATGAATTCATTGGAACAAAACAACCTGGGTGAGTTGGAAAAAACCAACAAGCTTTGACCAGCGATGAAACAGCTGAAATGAAACACCCCAGTTCAATTATCACAAGCAGAAAGGAAATCTAAATAAAAAGGTGAATGTGCTGGCAGAGGAAACAATCCTGAGTCTGATTACCAGCCCAGTTTCTGATATTTGCCCTTCCCCCTTTAATGCTCCTCTCCTCCTGGTGAGCGTTCACAGGGGCTGGGTGAGCTAACCCCGAGTGAGCTCCATGTGTTTGGGAGGTCGCAGATGCTCTGATTTTGTGACATACGGAGTTCTGTTTCCTCCAGATTTCACTTCTGTATTCTTTTTGCTGTCAAAACTCTCACCATCCTTTCTTGCTCTCACTGAAATTCTCTGATTTTCTGTCCCCCTATTACAACTCCTCAGTCAGGTTTCCATCGCCCCCCTCTCAGCAGTGACCTGAAGGCTCAATCCCCTGTTGTTGTGTGTATCCAGATGGATATCCACTCCCATCAGCCAGCTTTCTCTCCTAAAATTAACCTCCATTTCCCTGCCTGTACCACACAAATGACAGCAGCTCTGGGAGAGGCAGCTGAACTGACTTCTCTTCCTCTTCATGTGGCTTTTCCAACTTCCTCAGCTTCCCTTTATAATGAAGGGCATCAACAGCAAACCCAAACCAGACCAGAAAGAGCCACTGTCACAGGACCATTGGGAACAAATGTCCATGGACAAACAGTGGTTCCAAATTGTGGCTGGTGCCTGTTCACTGCAGTATTTCATCTCCTAAATTCCAACTGGATTTTCCTATCAAGACACTGATGCCCTCTGGTGACTGGGTCAGAAGGATCAGACTGGCATCCATCAGCGCAGGGCACACAGATTTCTCAACATTTTTTGATAAGTTTTCTTAATCTCCAAGTTTGCTGGGAAATCTTTTAATCATATAGGATGGGATTTTATCATGGGAGTGTTGGGGTAATTTAGGTTTGGCACAGGCTTTATTAAAATAATGATGTCTATCTGTGCAAGACTAAAGTTCTACATTTACTGATGAAACACCTTCCATCTATCCTTCCTTATGTCCATCCTTTCTTCCCTTCTTCATCTGTTCAGTGGTCCATCCACCCATGCTTCCTTCAGCACAGACACAAAGGATGACTGCTACTGACCCAGGTCAGATACGTGATGAGTACATGACCCGTGAGCCTTTCCAGCCCACTTAAGCTCCTCTCTCCTCCCTGAGCTCCATTCCCTCCCTTCTCACGAGCAGCCCCGGGATGAGGCGCCAGATGCACTGTGCAATCCGAGGCTTGCCTCACCAGGGACGAGGACCATTGTCCAAACGTCCCCTCCGCCTCTGTGATGTAACCAGGACAGTCACCGAGGCTTCCTGAGCTCCGCGGCTGACGCACTCCGAGGAAAGCCGCCGAGGGGAACACGTGGCTCCCAAAGCGCTGAGGTTGCCCAAGAGCAGGAGGCACGCGAAGGCAGCAGGCCTACGGAGACGGGAGGGTCAGCTCTGGAGCTGGCTGCACTGCCACGCAGCTGCCCTGTGCGCTGCAGCTGCAGAGTGCGCTACAGGGGCGTTGCTTTTAAACACTCCGGCAGCCAGAGACGCTGTGCAAATCCGGCTTTTGGCAGTCCCGGCTTTGGTACCTGGGCACGGCACAGACGCTGAAAACGTTTGTCCCTCGAGAAGTGATGGGTGGCTTAAGCTGCTGTGAGGACTCACACTCCGATGTCTTTGCAGTTCTGTGGTTGGTGGCTGCTTTTAGAAAGGTTTTTCTTCTAATGCCCTCTTAAAACAAGTCAGCCATGTAGTGACCAGGGGAAGCAACACCAGTGGTATCTGCACGAAGCCCGAGCATTCTGGAGGGTTTACAGTGAGCAGAGTCCTTCCACAGGACACCAGGAAGGAGTTGCTGATGTTGCTTTCTAGGTCAGAGAGCCCCAGGCCTGAAAACAAGCATCAGCTGGCCTTTGCCTGAATCTCAAGAGGCTGGAATGAATTTTGGATAAAATATACAGACCTGTGGGCAAGAATCCCAGAGCAGGGTTACCAAGAGGGCAAATCTGGGATAAGACAGGTTTGAAAGGATAGGGAGATGTCAAACGGAGCACCCCTGCAACTATGGGAGCTGTGGCTGCTCAGTCCTCCAGAGACCTGCCAGCACAAGTGTCCCAGGCAGAAACCCTGCACAGTGACATGCTGGTGGCCCTGAGGACAGGTTGATGGCCACCTGTCACCTACCTGTATGACAACCAGGTCATCAGGTGGGTTTCTCCAGCACCAGCCTGTAGTCCTTGGCCCTGCCCCACCCCACCCCCTTCCCCTGCTGTGAAACAGTTTGTCACGGGCAGGGAAAAGCTGCCCGGGCAGGAGCCTGTTAACTCTCATGCAGTAGGCAAAGCCATTGTGTCAGGAAGGCTTTGGCAGGGCCACCTGGGAGACACACCACGGGTGCTCTCACTGGAGGAGAGGCAGCCAAGGGTGACTGACAGTGGGTGGTGCAGGTGAGGAAGAGCTGCACCAGAGGGACAGAGGTGGTGCCTTCAGAAACCATGGAAAGAATGAGGGAGGTTCATTCTCAGAGACAAATTATTTGGGGTGTGTCTCCAGGACCCGGCTGTGTGGTTGCTGGGCTGGCAATCTACGTCCAGCCAGCACAAGCTGTTGAGGTGGCAGGCTGGTATGTGGCCGTAAGCTCTGCAGTTTCTCAATCATGTGCAGGAGTGAGAAAAACACAGGTGCTGGAAGGGCTGCTGTGGGCTGGGAGTCAGATGAGCAACAGGATAGGTGGAGAAAGCCCAAGCCAGATCAGGACAGTTCAGACAGATAAAAAACTCCAAACAAATCCTGCACTGGCCTGAAAGTGGACTATTCCACTCAGATGTGTCTGACCCAAAGAGTAAGGCACGACAAACCCCAGGCTGCTGCTGTTGCTGCAGTCGTAACCTTCTGCAAGAGCAGCAAGAGGCATGTGGGTTTGAGTGCTGCAGCAGAACTATGCACCTGCAGCTCCAGGGGCTGCTCAGGTCCCCTTTTGGGATTCTCCTACCAAGTGGAGCAGAGGAGCAAAAAGGTCAGTGTTTGGGGGCCAGGCCTTTGGGCTGAGTCTCTCTGGGAGTTCAGGAAAAGTTTCTGGAGGATAAACAGGGATGGCCCAGAGTAGTTCACACACAGGCAGGGAAGCCTGGGGGGGGAAAAGGTTGTGTCACCACATATACTAACTGGGTCACAGCAAGAATGGAAGGAGGCTCCAAGAATCGATTTTTGCCACATCTTCCCACTGAGAAAGGCAGTGTAACAACGAGGCTGTGGCTGGGATTGCCATTAGTTGTCACCAGTTACCCAGTAGAACAGGTTCCTGTGTCACAACTGGATTACAGGAGAAGGAGAGAGGAAGTGAAAAGCTGAAGAGCAATTAATAAGGGCCCTATGACACAGAGTTAACCCAGTTAACTGGGAATGACCAACAATCCTCTTCTAGTTAAATGCTGAAGGAAGACACGAGGGTCCAGGCAGAGCAGGGAAAACTTTGCACCAACCAAACTCATCTCAACCACTGACTGACCTGGACTGAGGGCTGGGCGAAGACAGGCCTGTAGCACTGCCAACAGTGAGCACTTAGAAGGTGGCAGAAGGTAGCCACCGGCTACCTGCACAGACCCAGCACGGCGAGCATCATCCCTACAGGATAAGCCACTGTTGCACAAGCCAAGGGATCAGCAGTCCCACGCCCACGAACACCCAACAACGCAGCCCCACGCAGCCTGCCTGGATGTCTGGCAATGACCAGGAATGATGTAAAGGTTGGGCTTTTTCTCACATCTTCTGAAAGTGTGAGAACGGATGGGATTAGCAGGGATGGTTCAGGTGATGAAAGAATCCTTCCTGTTCACAGGGAGCCAACACCTGGGGTTCAGCTAAACTCAGCAGGCTATTTTATCATTATTTTAGGCCAACAAGATACTTATGGCCAAACTCAAAAATTTTCCTTGCCCTGCTCCAAGCTGTGCAATGGATGCTGTGGCAGAAACTCTATGGGGAGGACTCATGTTGGTTCCAAAGCAGGTGTCTTTCTGTAGCTGCACTCACACCCTGAGCTGCCACATGTTAGTGTGCTCAGCTGCAGAGACTCATCAGCTTGTGCTGCTTTCTCCCTGCTGAAATCCAAAATATAGCCAGCACAAACTTCCTGAGGGTATGGAAGAGCCAAGAGCCGTGCTGCTGTATGCAGTACATGTTGGATATGTTGCACTAGGAGCTGTCCTCTGAGACCTCCTCCAGTTGTGCCAGTTAAAACTATTCATTGGAACTAAGGTGCAGTGATACACTTTATTAAAAACACTGTGGTTTCTCCGAGAATAACTGCTGAGGCTTCAAAGAAACTGCTCAGTCAAGCCACACTGGGTTTCTCTCTAAGATCACAGAGTCCAAGCATTAATCCAGCACTGCCAAACCCATCAATAGCCCATCTCCCCAAGTGCCACACGTACATGTCTGTTAAACTGCTCCAGGGATGGGGCCTCCACCACTGCCCTGGGCAGCCTCTGCCTGGGCTGGACAGCTCCTTAGGGTGAAGAAGTTTTCCCCAATATCTAATCTAAACCTCCCCTGGCACAGCTTGAGGCCGTTCACTTTTATCCTGTCCCTGTTCCCTGGAAGCAGAACACCCCTTTCCCACCCTGGCTGACCCCTCCTGACAGGGAGTTGTGGAGAGACAGAAGGTTCCCTCCGGAGCCTCCTTTTCTCCAGGCTGAGCTCCCCCAGCTGCCTCAGCTGCTCTTCATCAGATGTGTGCTCCAGACCCTTCCCCACCTCCCTTCTCTGGATATGCTCCAGGCTCTCAGTGTCTTTCCTTTCATGAGGATTTGTCAATAAAGATACGAAACAGGACTGGTCCCAGTACTGAGCCCTGGGGAACACCCCCAGTGACAGGCTGCCAGCTGGAGCTAACTCCATTTACAACCACCATCTGGAATCAGCAGACATTTTGACTTTGTCTAGAACTTTTATTTCAAGGAATACAATTGCTTTGAGTATATTCACAAGAATAAATATAAAATTCTTCTCTCCAGAGCAAGAAGACGAGTTTTTATAAAAATATATCTCTATCCCAAAGAACCACTTAGGTGGGATTCCCTTTAGGAAATATTATTTAATAAAAAAATAAAACACTGAAAATAAAATGCTTGACCTATGCTTATTGAATCACCAAACAATTGAAATTTTTAAACGGTTATAAATATTGTAAATATTATTAATAAAAATAACATTTAAATAGATGGGTAGTCACTGAGTCCATCCAGATGAACAGAACACTGCAGGAAGCCACAGTTTCTCCTATAGGGCACCAACTTCCTTGTATGCACTGGCATTTGTTTGTCTCCTCTTGTTTCGGTACCTGGAGTAGAAGAGAGAAATATGAGTTCTGGAAAGCCAGTTGATTTTGGGGAGGGATGGGGAATGAGGGGTAAAGAAAGGAAGGAAGGGAAAAAAAAGCTGTACGAGCTCCTCACACTTGTTTTAAATCTCTAGCAGCTGGGCTCTGTCTGTGCTCATTTCCAGGTCTGACATCACTTGAATGCAGTCTCCTTTCTCAACTCCTCACTGAAAATTCCACATCTGCATTAAAGTCTTCCTGCTGGTACTAGGCTTGTCTTCGAGAAATCCTGCTGGTTACCATCTAGCTACCTACCAGATCTGGGAAGCTGAGCTTTCCCTCTGGAGTTGTTCCACCTCCTCAGCTCTCTGACAAATGCTTACTATTAGTTTTTTAGGCTGCAGAATGATCCCTGCTGCTTTGGATCTGTTCATGGAGAAGAGTGCTGTCCTCCATGGTAAAGCTGATAAAGCAGCGCTCATGATATCACACTCACCACAATAACATACCAGATCAATAAATCAGCTGGTAGAAACCCAGCTGCTCTCCAGACCCTGATGCCCGAGGGAGTGGCATTACCAACGAAAGAACTAGAATCTCCCTATTCCCTCTCTGCTCTCTCCTTGATCTCAACACATGCTCTAAGCCAGACATAAATCAACCTATAGAGCCCCAGCATCACAGTGAACAAGCACCAGGGAGTGCTGCTGCCTGGGCTGCAGTCTGGGCCATGTCAGGCTGCCAGCACACTGCCTGTGCTGAACGCTTCAGGCGCAGGTGAGCGGGTCTGTGTATCGAGCTGTCCCGGGAGTGAGGTGTTCCAGGCTACCCGGGGTGCTCAGAGGATGCCTGACACCTCCAGTTGCTCGGCCTCCTGAGCCCCCAGGAACACGAGTCTCACCTTCTGCAGATGTAGTAGCTGGCGAGAGAGAGGGCAGCGAGGAAGAGCAGGACCACGATGACAGTCAGCGCCACGTACTCCTTGCTGAGGGGCTGCCGGACGAGCTCCGAGTGCACGCACCGCACTCCGGAGAAGCCCACATCACACCTGAGCGTGAGAGAGGCACAATCAGAGACACGGTGACGGGGCCACACCTCAGCAGCTCATAGAGCATCCCATACTGCTGGCCTGCTGTTTCCTCAGCAACAAGACACTTAAACTGATGTAACTCAAGCCCACCTGGTCCTAGAGACAGTTGCAAATTGTTCAGGTAAACGAGCAATACCCTTAAAAACGCCTAAAGGGTCTGTATTTCGTAGGTTGGATCAAAGGAGAGACCTTGGTGCTGTGCCTGAGTTCTGGATCTCATACTACTATAAATACAGATGGACAGGGAAGCACGTCAGAATGAAAGTCTAAGCTGGGTTGGTCACTAATTTCAGGTGTCTGAGACTCTCACAGAGATCACTGGAGGCAGCACATGTGCTTAACACTTCCTTAAATGCAGCTGACATGGCGCTCCACTTTCTTGTGAGCATTTAATACTTGGCTGGATTGGTGTTTCAGCTGTCAATGGCAGCCAGACCAAAGTTCACCTCAAAGCCCACCTCAGGGAGATCTGCAGGATGAGTGGGGCCTGTCCATACCTGCAATAGTGCTCATCCAAGTCCACAATGTACACACACTGCCCATGGAAGCAGTAGTCCTTCATTTCAGGCTTGCATCTCGTTATCCCAACTTGGGCCACGCGTGGGCTGTTCTCTGTCTGGACTGCAAGGATATTTCATTAGCACCTCAGGATGTGGGCAATGTCGCTCGGATAAAAATGAATCCCAAGGGCACCTCAGTGAGGCTGCCAGCCCACTGAGGAACATGGGAACTGAAGATCTGTTATTTACAAAGAGCTGTGCGGTACTTACTGAGCGCTGTTGTGCAGTTCTCCATTTCACCAGGCCCACACAGCGGGATCACCGTTGTGCCCAGGACTGCTCGCAATAGGTAACCTATAACAGAATAAAAACAATAGTCAAAACTAGATGCATTTTGAGTTCAGTATTTAAGCTGCTGTAATAATTAATACAAGAAGAACAGAAGCTTCTCATTATGATAGGAAAGACCCCAAGTTGAAAGCTGAAAATAAAAAATAGGTCTGAGTGATGTGCTGCCTACATTGTATACGGCAGCCCAAAGAAGCATCTCTGAAATACAAACTTATAATGCAGAACCAAGATTCAACAGAAACCTGGTGTCTGTGACCACCTCTTGCCCACACTCTGAGTGAAACCGGGCAGGAACAGGCTTGGAGAGATTACGGGGAGAGGCAGGAATTAGGCCATTTGATGATTATGTTAGGTTTCTGACTGGTCTGGTATGGCACCTGTGCAAGGGAAATAACCAGGCTTCCACAATTAGACATGACAATCCAGCATTCATCACAGGAGGAGTCCTTTTGCTGATCAAAATCAAGATATCCTTGACTCACAACAGCCCACAGGAAGAGAATTTCCTAGGAATCTGCAAGTCAGTGCAGCTGGTGACTGAGCACACCAGGTCAGTGCTGAGCCAGGCTCAGCACCCCACCACTGGCTTCAGAGACTACAAACTGCTCAAGGCAGGCTTAACAGAAAAGCTGCTCTTTACCAGCAAAGAACTTCCTCAGCCCTCTCCTTGCTGAAGACAGCTGAAGGGCTGGACAGTTCCTGCACTGACACACAGTCTTTCGGCAGTTCTTTGGTTAAAAGCCCAAAAAATGTGCTAACACAAGATACCAAACACACCTCACTGGGCCACTGTTACTTAGCAGAACATCAGAGGAAACAGGCACAGCTTTCAGGTATTCCACTAGTTAAATGAACACTTACAAACAGGATTCAAAAGCCATCACAGGTACCTGTAGCTTCATGGCTAGGCCATGAGGAATAGTGAATGTCTGCCCCGGCTGGCCATGAAATCCACCTGGCTAACACTCCTGCTGTGGTCACAAATTAACCTGCTCATGAACTGCTTAGTCATCAGCCCCATTCCACGGAAGTCTGTAATTTGTGTCTTTGGGCTGTTTGCCTCTATCAACTTGTCAGGTCATGCATGTCTAATGGAGGGAGTGTGCCTCCATAATTTCCTGATCATTCTAATCCAACTCCAGTTATTAGAAAGTTTCATTACATCTCAGGGTTAAATCTAGTAGTGGCAATTTATGGATTTCTGGCAGCTCATCTATTTCTGGGTGATTAGTAGGCTTCCTTTATCCTTCATTCCAGCTACACACAAAACCAGCAGGAATATCTAAGAGGGACAGGGCTTCTTCCTGTGTTTGCATTTTTAAAAAAATCATTCCTCTTTCTTACCTCCCTCTACCCTGTATTCCTTGCTAAGCTAATAAGCCAGATTTCCACCAAGCTCTAGAAGAAAGAATAAAGCCCAGGTCCCCCAGAGCCAGAGCAACAGTAACAGGTCCATGATGCCAGCAGCTGTACCAGCTGGAGACGCCTGTGCCTGCCAGCATGACTCAGCAGGACCTGCCTTTCCCTCCAATGGGGCAGGATATGCAAGTTTACTTTCAGGGTGGGATTTTTTTCTTTTTAAGCGGCAGTGTGCTCACTGTAGATTGCCTCAGCAGCAGCAGTTTAACACTTCTGTGAGGCCAGTCTTAGTTGCTAAAACAGAAAGTTCAAGTGTGTGAAAGAAGAGGCCATCAGCTGTCAGACAGTGGCAGCCCAGGGACCTGGGGTCCCAAGAGATGCTGGAAAAAGATTTACTGAGTCAGTTCTTCTTCCCAGGAACTAGGTTAGGAGTGCTACATGGACTAAGATGCTCCCTTGGCAGGGAGGAGCTGTGGCATAGGACAGCAGTGTCCCACTAAGATACATCATGTCACAGAAAGAAGCAAGGACAGAAATGAACAAAAGTCAAGGCTAGACATGCCAGAGGTATCCCAGATACCCACTTGTTAAGCAGATGGATTATGCCAGCTGAGGATCTCATGCAGCCTACACATTTCTGTTCCAGTTTGCACACTTCCTTGACCTGGGCATAACCCGAGCAGCTGCTTTTCATGCTGAAGTTCCCAGTTTGGGACTTAGCAGAACCCGGCTTTCACGTTTGAGAAAAGTCCAGCGCAGGTCCATGGAAGAGACAGGTCAGCCCTCCTCTTGGCTCCAGAAGGAAGCATGGCTTTCCAGTTAAAGGCCACAACTCAGACATCTATGAGGGACAAATTAAAAATGACCTCCTCTTCCAACAGTGCCTAAGGGCTTTCTGATGCCAGCCATGTGTGGGTGCCTCCTCCACCTGATTGCAGGGCCAGAAAGGCTGGACTGCAGGCGTGGATATTTGCTGACACCAAGCAGTATTTGGTGCTTTTGGGCAAAGTTCTTCCTGCTCTGCACTGCTCTGTTTTGCCCTTTCCCCTATGCACATATTTCCCCTCTGACATCACTGGGAGGATAAAGGATCCGCACACAGCAATGGCAAAGGAGAGCCTTTCACAGGGTATTTATCAGATGATGCATACTAAACACAGCACCTGGGAGAGGTTATATTTTTATGCCTTCACTGTTCTTTAAGCAAACACAGGGTACAAGATAACAGTAATGAGGTGGTGGATTTTCATGGGTGTCTTGCAGGAACGTGAGCAAGGAATGTGAGGAACACGTCGTATTCCTACACCATTCCATGGACACATAATCCCACCCAGCTGCACAGGTATTCCTGCAAGGCTGACACTGACAGCACTTACTGGAACAGGAATTATGCTGCTGTTTACTTGTCCTTCCATGAGGGATGAAAGGAAGATGAGGGCCGGTGACCAATTGCCTTCGCTTCCTGAAGCCTCTGTCAGAGATGACCCGCAAGGGTTAACCATCAGTTTGCCCACTGTGAGCCAGCTGTAGTTTCCAGTGGCAGGATGACTGCTAAGGATGAAGGATGCACATGCGAGAAACACTAAACTGAGGACTGCTCTGTGGAGGATTTACGCTAGGGGAACCGTCAAGGTTCTGAGAGCTCAATCATTATTTGAGTTGGCTTTGTCTGTCGCTGAGATTGCCAGTCTTCTACTAATTCACCTGAATGATGCCACCTCCCATTTGGCATCTCTGTGGTCTCTCTGTCACATCAGCAGCACCTACACCCTCCGCATGGGTTGCGCTTCCAAAGCAGAGGTGCCCAGGTGACAGAAACCTGAAGGATCTCAGCCCATTTTAACTGCAGAGACATCAAGGTGCATCCCTATCACCTGATTTTGGACATCCAGGGTGTATCTTAACTATCTAAGGCCTTCTTTGGTTAAACCAAGTAGGGAACATGGAAGTTAGCCAGTTTGTCCCACTGGCTTTGCGAGCATCCCTCCTACCACTGTTTAATTCCAGAACTGCAGATTCCCAGTTGTGGATGTCCAGGATCAGGTCACAGCAGCTCTAAGGCAGCCCTGGAAACACCAGCCTGTCATGGGAAGACTGGTGCTCCAAAATTTCTATACGCCCACAATAATCTTCAGCATTGTACCAGGACCTACCCTCAAGCCGAGATAATGCAGTTATGTGCACCCAGTCATCCCAGTACTGCTTCCACCCCCCAGTGATCTTACTCACATGCTGCCCCTGCGCCTGGGCCACACTGCTGTCCACCCCTTGCATGGGGGCTGAGGTCCCTATACCACAAAAGCAGAAATCCAGCCAGACACATCAGCCACTAACACTTTCCCCATCGTCAGATGCAGAAATCTTTATGCTGAGCCAGTTTGCTGACAGCCAGGAGAATCTGACACAGGAAAACATAAGGTCAGCAGTTCCTGGAACTGTCCAGTGAGTCTGGAGGTCCAAAGCCTGCCTTCCCCACTGAGTGGGCATTACAGTGGGCACAAGGAGATTGGTGCCAAGGCTCCTGCAGCAACTCCCAGAAAAGGCAGGGCCCGGGCTTATCTCCATCACCACTACATCTGTATGTGGCTGGCATAGCACTGTGTCCCCTCAGGTGTGAGTGACATCTCTCTCCCACCACTGCCCTTCTGCTGCGCAGTCTCCAAGCCCGCAATAGCCGGGATATGAACCTGGCAAGGACTGTCACTTCAGTAAGGCTTCAGCCATTCAGCAGGGAACCTCTTGCAGTCTGGCATAACACCAGTGACAAACAGTCTTCCCAGAAGCACCAGGTTCTGCTTACACTCCTGCCCTGGGAGGAGAAGGCAGTAAAGTGCTCATAGCGCTTGTTATGATGCCACCTAGCTATGACTAATCCAACCCTTACTATTAGATGTTGTGCCTGCCCCGGAAACAGAGAAATTCATATACAGATCCATGAAGACATACCAGTTCCTACCGGTGCCAGTTTTGTGCAAAGCATGGCTGACTCACAAACTAGAAGATGTTTAGCCTGCTGTCCTGACAAGTGAGATGCTGTGCAGCAGCTGATCCATCAACTGTTATGGAAATACCCCACAAAGATGAAAGACACAAACTCATACTGCAGTGAGCTTAGAAGGTGAGGAAAACATCCGCCCCAAGTTCCCATCTGGGAACTTTGTCCATCAACTACGATCTCGAGCCCAACATCATGACTGTGAGAATATGCTTTGTCATTAAAGCAAGGTGTGAGTGTGCCAGGTCTCAGGACTTTGCTGCCCACACAGCTCAGGTTGCCCAACAGGGTCAGCTCTCAGCAGTCACCACCTGTCACTGCCAGCGCCCCGTGGAGGTGTGTGACAAGGATCAGCTCTTGCATCACAGCACACCCAGGCCCCAGGACTCTTGATGCTCTAAGGATACACGTGTGCACTGGAGACTTTCAGGTAGCTTATGTCATACAATAGAGTAACACGCTCCCAGCAAGGAGGTGGAGAAGTGTCAAGCAGAAGGAGGCCACAACCTGTTTTGTTATCATAAGGAAGTCTCTGCTTCTGTGAGGATTCACCCACTGAGCTCACCCAGAGCATGGCCTGGGCAAAGGAGGCAGCAGGACCAGGCTACAAACAGTACAGGTCAAGGTAAAAAGAGAACAGACTGCACTGGGAGCAGAGCTGGGGAGAAGGGAAAGAATGTTCACCTTCACTCAGTCACACACCTGGGCATCGCACAAGCAACAAAACGTCCTGTAACAACGCACCACAGAGTGTGGTGTGTGCTCCGCTCCTCAGCTCATACAGTCCGCCTGGGTACACCTGTCAGCGCCTGGGACCTCATCTCGGAGAGAAACCCATCAGCTTCACCTGAAGGCAACCTGAACGTCATGCTTTGACGCAGATTTCCCAGCAGCCAAAGAATGCCCCTGCCCCAGGACGCAGCACCCGATGCCCTCCCAGTCCATACCCGCGGGAACGGGGACGTCGCCGCTTACCGAGGAAGAGCAGCAGGCTGCGGGCCCACAGGCAGCCGGCGTTCATGGCCCTCGGTCCCCAGGGAGCGGAGCAGGCAGCAGGAAGGGAGGCGCTGCGGCGGCAGAAGGCGCTGCGGTGCGGAGTCGGCCGGCGGGCCGCACTTTTATGTGCCCGCGGAGAGGCGGGGCGCGCGGCGGTGACAGTGGCCCGCCGCGGCTCGGCCTCCGCGCTTCCTGCCCCCGCCCCCGGCGCTCGGGCCGCGCCGGCCGCCCCCTGCTCTGCCCGCGGGCGATGCCTCGGCCCGGCTCTCCCGGCCCTTCGCCGGGAGCAGCGCTGCTTCCGCCGGCCGGTGCCCGGGTACATTAGGTGTCCCTCGTTCCGGCAAGTAGCGCTGCAAATAGTACCTGGGGCCGTGAAATTACCCGAGCCCTCTGAGCGGTCTAGCCCAGGCGCTGATACCCGGGGTTTCCCGGGGCTCTGGATGCCTACGGCACAACCTCGGGACCGCTGTCTCTGCTCGCCCTCAAAGCATCCATGCGATGTGCAACGGCACGAGGCCCTGCAGACCCGGGGCCGGCTGCCCCGGTAGGCCCTGCCGGCACACGAGCGACCATTGGGCCATTGCACTGCCGCGAACGCCACCTGTGCCTAAAGCGAGGTTTGGGAAACGCCCCCGGGTGGGCACCTGGAAACTTGCTGGCCTAATCTCCCATCTCCTGGCATTTCTGAAGTGACCCTCAGTACACACGTGCAGCTGGCAGGGAGCCCCGGAGCTAGAGGCAGAAATGGTTTGTTAAATTACGGCACAAGCACCAGGAACGTCAGCACCTCACCCGGAACCTGGGCTGGTTACAATGGCCTTGAGCTCAGGGGGTGTGCATGCCGTGTTCCCCCTAGAGCCCTTGACCTCATCACGACCCAGTAGCACAGGCAGTTCCTGGAAGCAACACCTCTTTCAGTTATAAGATCCTTGAAAGAGCAGCCAACCAGTTACAGCTATTTTTTTTAAAATCCCTTTCGAGCATCCTGTTGAAGCCCATGCACTCTGTCGCTGTATTAGGCAAGACCTTGTTCAGCAGTGACATCCCACCATCGGATGACTGAGGGATCCCACCCACCAAATCCCTATTGCACAAATTTGCCTAAAATATGAAATGTGTTTCATCTCAACAAGCTGCTCAGCAATGATGATTTACTTATTTTCCTTTTAAAGGAAAAAACATCTTCCCCTTCCTTACCGCTCTCCATACCGCTCCCCTGCCTTACCGCTCTCCATATTTATATTTATAAATTGATACCCAGTTTATTGTGGCAGTGATAAGCCTATCTCACAGTGAAAGGAACCTGAGTATTGACACTATCGCACTTTAACAGCTGATGACTCAAGTTTCCCTAGTTTCTCTGTTTTGTAAGCAGTTATTGATACAAGAGAGGTAACCATAGAAGATACTGCAAAATACCATATACCACAACTCCATGTTCAGAGCACAGTTCTAAGGAATAAAGGCATTCATCCAGGGGGCTGCAATAGATCTGGTACTTATAAATCATACTCCTTTTTTTCCGAGCATTTTCTTATGTCTACAGTGGCATGGAGATGCTGAAGTGAAAAAAGGCAGCATGTTCCTACAGAATTGTGTGTTAGCACCACTTATTAATTACCTAAATGGTATGAGAGCTGGCAAAATAAATGTAATAAAGCTCATTGTGAAAGTAGTATGTAGAAGAATGCCCTCCACAGCAAGCGGGACATGATGTAGCTGGAATCTTTTTCTAAGTCCCCATTTTTTCCCCTCTAATTAGTCATGCCATGCAGATGGTGTCTTTTTTGATGCCGCATGACTGTTTTTGTTGCTTGTCTAATTTGTGCTGATCCCCCTTATTAAGGATTTTATTGTCTGGTCTTTCAGAGATCATAATGAGTAAAGGAAGGAATTGCAATTATTAGCAACGTGTTTCTGTGTGTGGGCTTACAGATGCCTTAAAAAGCAGCATCACCAAAGAACTTCCACTTTATAATTAATTTTACCCTTAAATTCCTGCATGATTTATCCTCTGAAAGGCAACATTTAATTATAGTCTTGTACCGGTACCCAGATACCAAGTAATGCTGACACAATTGGAGCAATTCATTGGAATTTCCTCTTTCAGATCTGAATATATGGAAAACAAGTATCATGGACGCATCTTTGTATCATCTTTCTGTAATGTGCTTTGTTTCACAGTACCTGATTTCGCATCCGGTATCCCCGCGTGCGGCTTTCACCATCCCCTCCTCCACGTGGAGGATGCCTCTTGGGATAAGGCTGGCACACACCTTAAGAGCCAGTTTTCCAAGAGGCTTTGCAGCATCAATGGGGTCATTGTAAGGCAGGCTCATTGCATCCCACAGGTCCCGGTAGGAGCGACAAGTCTGTGCAATGCTGAGAGGCAGCACTGGTTGGGCAACAGAGCATCACGGGTGCATCGCCGCTGCTGGCCTCGATTTCAGCCAGGGTGAACCGGCACACCCAGGGCAAGGCGCCCGTGGATTTGTGCCCCTTGGCACCCGACCAGTGAGTAGCCCCCCAAATGCTTTGACATTTCAGGACTTTTTTCTTTACAAAGTCTAACGAGAATATGAGGAAATACCTTAAGAACTGGTGCAAAAGACTCGCTTGTTTTACTACCTTGCGCCACCTTAATAACCACCTTTAAAGAAAACCTCTCTTTACAAAATACAGAGGCTCAGCTGAAGTCCTTGCTTCAGTCCTTGCAATGTCTGAAGCATTCATCTCCCCTGCTGGGACAGAGCACCAGATTCACAGCAGTGATTATTGCAAGGGTACGGACTGAGCCTAGTCTGTCAGTGTATCCATCACTGATGGCACAATGCACTTTCTATGAACAACATGTTCTTTTTGATTTAAGGAGGAAAACACACAGCTTAAATGTATATTTTTCTGTGGTGTCTGTTTTCCTCATGGGGACTTGCTGTAGAAGAATACACATGTTCACAGCAATGAACTGCCACTTTATCTGTGTGCTTTTAAATGACTAAAACCAGACATGGCAAGTGTCTGTACCACTTACTTTAGCTGCCTTCTGTAGGACTTGAACCTGGTTTTATGCATTGCTGCTGTGGGCATGGATCTGCATTGGTTTCACCTCCTGCAAACAAGACAAAGTTGCAAAACCAATATCTTTTCTTGCTAGAAAATATTTTTGAAATGGAAAGAAAATCATTCCTAGTCTTGTACTGATGCACTCACCACTGTTATGTACACACACAAAGTAACAAAAAGCAGCAATTTCATAAATTATTGGGAAAATCATCCAGAATTTTTCCAACAGCATGAGTGCACATGTCAGTATATCTGTAAGCACACTTACATACAGCAAGCTTTCATTGCACAAAATGAGAGATGCTCAAGAAATACTCTCAGAAATACTCTGTCTCAGAAGGTCAGACATCAATTGGAATGCACCTCACTGTTGACAGCATTTTCATTTGAATACACAAGATTAATATTAAGTTCCCAAACGGATATAAAAGGCATGTAGATGTGGCATTGGAGTCACAGTTCAGTAGTGGGCTTTGCAGTGCTGGGGGAAATGGTTGGACCCAATAATCTTAGAGGGCCTTTCCAACCCAAATGATTCCATGATTTTGTGAAAATCATAAATGGTAAAAATCTTCGGACTCATGGGAACACAAATGCCCTAAGAAGGGAATGTATTTTTAACTGGAATACGTAGATGCAACTGTCTGGAGGAAATGGAGTAAAGAAAAACCTTGAGCCAAATTACTCCACTTAAAGGTCAGTTTCAAATTTGCCATGAATGTGAGGGATGAATTAAACAACCAGTCTCTCCTATAAACTATGAGAGTTCAAATTCAGCACCCAGGGCTGAAAGTGATCGGTGCCTCTTCCTGTAAACACAGCATGAGGTCAAAGTTACTGGACAACATAGATGTTTTGCTATTAAAAATAAAGAATAATTCCCCAAATACACTGATTTCTTTGCCAACTTCTTGGATCAGCATTAAGCAGCAATTTAAAAAGAAAGAAAAAAAAACCCCAAGCAGCTAATTCTCATCCATCTCAGAAGATGGCATTGAAAAGGGTGACAAGTCTTCCAGTTCATGCTGCATTCCTCCCTAAAGGGCAGTTTTTTAAACTTCATTCTCCTGGCTTGTATGACTTCGCCATTACTCTCCCCTGGGCAAATCCTGAATGGCTCAACGCATCTCGCGGGCAGCAAGAACTTCTTAATGCTCAGCTGGTGATTTCCCTTTCCTAATTACAGCCCAGTGCTCCATGCTGAGTGATTTCTTAGCCTCAGAGGGTTTGAAGCCTTTCTCATTTGTGGAGTATTTCCATGGTTTCTGCCTTTACTTGGTGCTAAACAAACCCATGCCCTTGTTGAGAGTGCTGTCAAGCCAAGTCCCCCCCATATCACTGTCCCTATATCTATTAATTGCTTCCCCTTGCTTTGGGTGAACTTTTTAGAGCAATTATATAGAATAGAATAATAAAAGGACAAAGCTTGAAGCAAAAGGGATTTCCCAACAGCATGTAGTAGGTTGCAAGCAAGCTGGGAGAACACCAGCCCTTTACCCATCAGTCCTGTGTGCTGTTCTGTCCATCAGCAGCTCTTTTGAGTTTATAAAGTCATCTCTTCCACAGAATTTCTCATTTTCCAGGGACAAGGATTAACCACTGAGAGACAGAACACATGCAAAGATGAAGATTGCCTTCTCTGACAAGTTATCGTGTGCACACATGGGTGCATCGCTTATGCCTGCTCAGTGGCCAGCAGAGCTGAAATTTCTACATGGCAGCATGTTCCTGGTGGATGACCGTATGGCCCACCCACTTGATGGCTCTGCCCAGGGAGTGACATCCCCCTCAGGATAGTGAAATGAGAGCAAACCCACTGCCATGGGGACCGGTGCGAGTCGCCAGCTGCTCTCAGGTTTTCTGCACAGCAGTCCCTCCTGGCTGTGGGCTCTCCATATCGACTGTCCATACCTCTCTTGTACCTCCCATCAGGACAGATGGTGCCAGCACGGGGAAGACAAGAGGAAGATACTGTCAGTGAGAAGCACAGACCTGCTGAAGCATGGCACCGGCCTCTAAGGCCTGCACTAAAGCCTGAGCAATATGTGCTGCACACACACCATCAGTAGAGCCCCTGACTCTTCACTGCTCCATCTGGGAATCTTGGCCATCACAGGCCTCAGCTGCATCGGCTTCAATCCCTTTGGCAAATTTATTTTGGCCTTTGGTAAATATTTCGCTCTTCTCTCTCAAGCACATATGAGCAGAGGAAGGGTTGACTAGTGGGTTGTTCCCCTGCCTGTGCTTGGCCTGCTGAATCCAAAGCAGCACTGAGCTGTGACTCGCCCCGTGCTCCAGGCCCTGCTCCACCACTGGGACTTCAGCTGTCTGCAGACTCCACGTTTTGGCTGCAGCACAGCAGTGACTGTCACCTGCACACGGGGAGCTGGGGCACCCTGGACAGGAGGAATGTGTCATTAGGGGTGGTGGAGTAAACAGCAATCCACCTGAAACCAGCTTAGCCAGCACATGTTCCAGAAACCAAATCTAGGAAAGAGCCACAGGTCCCCGGTGTATTTGTTTGGCCTGGTAACCAGCGCTAAGCATTGTAGCAGATGCCCTTAGTGGAATTCCCCCATCCACTAGCATTATGGGACACTCCCACTACTGTTCTGATAATTACTATTAATCATTACTATTACTGAAGTGCACAAAAAAAAAAAAAAAAAAAAAGTCTGTGAGGATCAGGCCTTTATTGTGCTGGCTGTTGTCATGCAGAGGTGATGAGACAGTCTGCCCCAGGGCGCCTATAAACACAGGTGCCCAATTCATCACTGCAGTCATATTTCAAACTAGGACACTGTGGTCCCCAATGAAGCTCTCCTAACCCCCAGCAAAAATAATCCATGGCACTCCCTCCAGCTCACATCAGCTGGGAGCCAGGCTGGATATCATGCTCTCTGCCTGCAGGTAGATGTAGGTAGAAGGGAAAGAAGCTGATCAGGACTACTTTGGCATTCCAACACCCAGCAACACATTTCCATTTGGTGTTTTCCCTGACTAGGCACAACTTGCTATAAAATTCCATATTCTTTGATCTCCAGTGAATTCAGTACCACCAACTCTTGGGAGCCCATGAGTCACATGGTATGTGGAAACCTCTGGAGTTTGGTTTGGGAATGACCAAGACTATGTGAAATCATCTTCTAGTCACCTTCTCCTCCCATCGATGGCCTGAACATCATCTCAGGCATCCAAGTCTCCTTGGACACTGTTCCTAGGTCACACATGGAAGAAATAGATTAGCCAACTTAGCCACAGAGTGGGTACTGACTGGAAACCACAGGGAACAACTGTTTTTGTAGGCCTCTGTGGGGTTGAGAAGGGCAGGGAGAGGTCCTGCACAGGTGGAAACCATCTGTCTACAATGCTGATTTTTCCTCCCATTTATGCAGGTCAGGCTGCTGTCAGCTACCAGGAAAGGAGACAGACCCCAGTTCTCCAGTCAGAGCTGGCTGTTCACCAACCTATCCCGAGAGTGCAGACTGGATTCCTCATGCACTAAAAAGCCAAATAAAAGGCGTTCAGTGCCTCCATGTTTCCCTGCTCTCTCAGCAAGGAGCTGTGGGTTCGCCCAAGGGCCAAGGGGAGGCAAGGGCCTAGGCCCCAGGGAACTTGTCCCGTCTCTCCATCCTTGGGTACAGAGGGTGCTGGTTGTTTAAAGTGCAAGTAGGAGACGGGACAAGACAGGAGTCTGCAACTGGATGTCCTGGGGGGGGGAGCTGGCAGCAGCCAGCTGGCTGACTGTGGCACTTCCCGCATAACTCCTCCATGTGGTATCTACACATCCACCCCCTCATCCTCGTTCCTGCAGCTTAGTGTTATTTAAGAGAGGCAGGAGATTTCTTTTACGACACTGGGAGCGCATGCGTGTAAATCAAGTGGGACAGGACAAAGGCCAGGGCTGGGTTCAATTAGATCAGCGATGCTATTAAATTAACAACAGCACTAAGCTATGGCTGGCAGTTCTTGATCAATCCTCTTGCAGCCAGGGTCTTTGTCTTTCATGTAGGAAATTAAGGGCTAGGGAACAAGGATGCATTAGCCCAGGCTGCCAACCACAAATTTGGTCTCTGAACCTCATTAAACTTCTGAACAATAATAGTTCCTCTATAGGATTTTCAACAGATACCCCTGAGAACCCCTTTCTTGTGAGGCTGCACATCAGATGATCAGGATGAGACACTTTTGGCTCCTGACTTGCAGTGTGCCTACAGCCGAGGTCACCTCCTCAAGCATCACACACTCACTTTCCAGCTCCACACCTGGATTAAGCTACCCTGCCCAAACCCAACACTCAAGCAGCCTGACATCATTGACATGAAGCCCATTAAGCCAACACAGGAGACAACCTGTCTCAGGTGAAACATGCCAGACCTGAGAGCCTGTGCAGAACACAGCTCTGCTCTTTTGTCTCCATCCTGCCTCCTCAGCCTTTCCCCCTGTTTCGTTCCCGTAACATTGCCCTTTGTGAACCAGGAGAAAGATTTCCAGGAAAAGCTACAGTACACAAAGCTTGTTACCCATCTTTCCAAACCAGCCACTTTAAAGGGTGCTCAGGTTAACTAAACCAAACCAGAGGTCCCTCTGCAAGCCTCTCCGCAGTGTCTCATGCTGCACCTTACGCAAGGCGCTGCGCAGCGCTGCGCGCGCTTAATTACAGCGGAGCAGCTTTGATTGCTGTGTCACACCATCAGAGCTGCCGACCGCATTGCTCGCGTCGGAACCGTCCTTTACGCAGATCTGAGTAACAGCGGAGCCTTTGGGCAACAGCCTTCGATTGTTTACATGGCTCCCATAAACAGGATATCACCAGTTTGTAAATATCCTGTCAGAAGCCCCTCGGCTGCACTTGACCAGTTTGATACATACCCGTCTGCAGCAAGTCTGTCTCACTCTCCTACAGCTTCACTGGTAACGTTGCACAACCCATAGTGACCACGCATTGCCTCTCATGGTACATACCAAGACTTCTACTTCATGGCTTCTACAAATCGTGTGTAGAGTTGGTGCATTTGGAGAGCATTCGCTGGGGAATTTTAAATCAAAGGAATGATACATTACTGTTGGCATTATTTCCCAGAGGTTTATGCTGTGTAGTTCTCACTCAGGTAGAGAAGGCAAGGGACTTACACTGATATGAATGCTTGCTGCCACATCTTACCTAGAGGTAGGGTTTTTCTCTTTCATATAAACAATCCATTCCAGCTGAATGAAGACAGTGACACACAGAGAAAAATCTAAATTTTCATGAATTTCTTCAGTGTTGCAGAATAGGGCTTTTTGATGGTCAATAATGAGATACCTGTCTGTAATCTGCAAATTTTCTGCAGTAAATCTAAAGATACCTTTTAAAAAGAAGTTATAACACCAAACTCCTATGTTTTGGCAGTGCATTTCAGGACAGAACCTCCTAGCAGAGCTAGAGAGAAGCTCCAAGTTCCCTGTCAGCTAAATACTTTATTAAAAGCAAGGCACACCTGTCCTGGTTGGCTCATATTTGACCAACTGGGTAGCCAGCTCTGAGGGATGGAGGAATTGCTTACATGCAGAGGGAAGCTCTAGCTTGGAAGCAAACAGAAGAGCAACACAAAAAAACTCATGGTGTAGAGGTAGAAGCACTGAGTTGAGTCACTGCTCATTCACATGTGAACCACTACTGGGAGCGTGTTGATGCCAAGCAGTCTGACAGGACATCCTTAGCTCCAAAAACAAGTGCCTTGAAGAACTGTAACTCCAGGGTACAATCATGGTAGCATCAGGTCAGATGCCAGCAAAGCTTTCAGCTACTTCCCGCAGACTTTGGCTAAAAGGACAAGACTCATATGCTATGTCACAAGCAAGAAAAAACTAGAACAAATCTCATTTCAATCTGATTCCCAGCATAACCCCAGTGATGTTCCCAAAACCTTCCTAGACAGGACACCATTTTCTTCTCCTCTGCTCCTGTGAGTGGCACAGACTGCTCTGGTGTCACCTCCACTGTCACCTGGGAATGTCAGGCCTGTGTTACACCCCTCTAACCCATCATTAGCACGACCAGAACAGCGGTAGCCGCACCTGAAATAGATGTTCGCTGAAAAGGAAATCATCAGGAACTTGTTTAATTTAAAACAAGGGGGAAAAAGGCAGTAGTGTGAAGTCCTGACCCTACTTGTTCTAAGGTAGATCACTACATACTGCACTATGAACTCAGCTGGGATCCAGATTGCTTTGCAGATAGAGCATGAGGAAGCTGTAACTTACACCCACTACAGCTGTACCTACAGCCAAGGAACGAGATAACTAAACGCCCTTGGGGAGATATGAGAGGCATTTGAAGCATAGAAATTGCTTACTTTTCCCTTCCCAGGTAGGTAGATAAACACAGATGTCTCTGCTCAATAGTGCCTGACAGTCTGATGCAAGCCCTCAAAAGCCAAGAAAATTAAGGCTTAGACTAAACTGTGGTGCAAGGATGTGCATCCCCAGTGACAGAACATTCCCCATCGTTTCCAAAAGAAGCAGTTCCAGAGAACTGCACGAGTTGGCAGAGATCATGGGCCCAGTGAGCGTGGGAGAGCAGAGGCCGGTGCCTCTGTGCAGGATACGGAGCCTGCGTGTTTCACACGGGCATTCCCGGCTTCCCAGGTGCTGCGCCGCGCTCAGACTTTCAGTCACGTGGCTGCTGGGACACACACGGCTTACCGCAGTGGGAGCAATTTGCTTTACTGCTCCTGCCAAAAGCCTCTATTACTATATGTTATGAAAGCTCTGGAGAGGCAAAACATTCTTAAAACCACTTTATTAAAATTAGTAACACCCGAAACTCCCCCCAGTTGTTTATGGATGGCAGAGCTGAAGGAGGCAAGGAGCAAAAGCAAAAGCAGAGGCAGAGAAGGCTCCACTTTCTCTGCAGCATGACAGGCCGAGGGAGTCTTCAGATAATTTCACCTGGATAATTTCAGCTGGCTGCTGAAACCTCGCCCGCTTCCCCCAGAGTTCATGCTGGGATCAAGACTGGTTTTCCATTTACATCTAAGATGCAAAGTATTACATATGGACTAAGTGCTGTTTTACCATACCCCAGCATCTCTGAACTACCTTCAAAGCCTGTAACACTTTCATCCCCGTGGCATCTTTGTAGCTATTTGGGTATTTGTGTGATGGCAGCAAGGAGGCAGGCACAGGGTCTGCAACTTAACCAGACAGGCGCAGAGGCAGGGACTCCTGCCTTTGTCCCTGTGCTCCACTCCCGCCCTTCTCATGGATCACTTCCTCTGTGGCTGCTGAGCCAGAGCTGCACTGCTGCCTCCCAGGCTCCTGTTCCTGATGCTGCAGTCCTGACCCATACTGTGGGAGAAGGGAAATTTACGTAACCACGGAGAGAGACTTAAGAGTGGAAAACCTTCAGGTCATTATATTCCCATAACACGACCACTCTGTCCCTTGGGCCTGCTTCCCCTGGGACACGTCACAGCCTGGTGCATGGCAGGCTCAGCCCAACAACCCCTGCTATTCCCTCTGCTGCTTGCTCACCCTTAGCACAAGCTAAATAAACGTTTAGCTCCTGCCTGGCACCCAGGTGGCTTGTTGCTTTACCAAAGAGGCAGAAGCCATGTTCAAGCTCAAGCCTCTGAACTAACAGGCCACCTGAAGCAGATCAAGCTGCTTTTGTACCATCTCACTCTTCGTGATATGTGTAAACAAACCTCCGCTTGGACTTCTTTGGCAGTGACTTGCATTAAATCACATGGAACCGTAATTTTGTCTTATTTATATTAATTATAATTTCTATCAATTATCATTTTGCATTCTGCACAGGACCATAGACCCTGGGGGAATTTGCATGTGGAAAGGACTGGACTAAAGCTCTGGTGCAGAGTAAGAAGATTGTGCAGGCCCTGATCTGCACCTTTTGCATACAGACTTGCCCCTGTGCCAGGGCAGAGGCCCCCATCCAAACCCTCCAAGGGCCGCAGAAGCGACATGGCAGGGGACACAGGGGGTCCAACTCTCCCCACATTGGTGGGTTTGGGTTTTCCTGAGTTCTTTGAAGGGTAATGGAACGTTTTCTGCAGAGCTTTCTGCACATGTACTGATCTCCATGAACCCGAGCTCTGGGTCAACAAAGATTATTTTTATGAGAAATAAAGACAGACTTGCTGTTCAACATTACCAAACCACCTGATATCCAGGGCAGAGCCTCAGCTCTTCATCAGCACAAGGTATGGTATGCACATTAAAGTCAGAGATTTTTTATCAGACACATACAGGGCACCTCTGTCAATATTTGACCATGTTTTTCCCATGTCACCTGGACACAGATCACAGAAAATATCATTTGGCATAATAGGAATTCAGCACACAGCTTAAGTGCTGAAGGAAGGATGTGCAAATAATGAAGCAATGCACAGTCTTAAACAAATGTATTCCAGTGTTTGGAAGACAAAGGGAATTAGTCTCCCACCTGTGTCATGCTTTCTTTCAATGCACATACACAGAACTATTTGTATTGAGGGAGAGAAGCAGTCTCTTTTCAATTCACTGAAATTACAGACAGTGCACAGTCCCCAGAAAGCCTGTGGCAGCCCAGGACTTCAACAGGCTTTACCCAAATTGTGCCTATACACACACACACACACACACACACACACACACACTGGGCCAAGTACCCCTGAGCTTCCCCTTCCACTCAGGGTTTTTAACCTTCAACTAGCATTCAAAGCACACTTACATCTCTGAGTTGCTGTCACGTTAGCTTGTATCTCTCACCTTGCACTTCTTATGTATCATGGTACTTCTCACTCAAGAAACCACCACAAACAAATAGGAATTTTTAAGAATCCCACAGCACTCAAAAGCCATAAATGCCTAAATACCCAAGAACTGAAGGCAGTGCAAGTAGCCTGAGTCTGCACTCACTGAAGACAGCAAACATTTTATTATAGCCTGCAGCAGGGCTTGGAGGTAGGCCAGACCTGATTGGGAAAATCACAGAGCCCTACTTTATGATTAATTGTCTTGAAAAGCCTTCAGTGGAGGCATTCCACCAGTACATTTCACAAATCCTTAATGGTTTAAAAAGCAATCGAACTAACCCTTACTTGGAATCATCTTTTAAAGTCCTTTCAGGCTGCAGTTTGAATGTGGCACCTGAATTACGTGAGGGCACCTGCTCCTGGTGGGGAGACACCTCTTTTGGGGAGGCCAGGGAGGATGAGGCTGAAAGGAACTCCACTGGGCCAGAAGGAAAAGGTCAGGGAGGAATGCAAGAGGACACCCAACTGGGTCAGACCACCCCCAAATTCCTCACTGTCGTGCTGAGGTCACGGACACCTCTGTGCAGGTCTTGGAGTGTGTGTGTGTGTTGGTGTAAGGTCGTGCCCTTCCCCTGCGTCACTCTCCATTCTTCTTGGGAACAATCAGGAAGAAACTCCTAGTGTTTCTTGGCTCCTGCACACAATTTTCATGCACAGGGGAGCACCTAGCCCATAGAGAACATTTTTTTCCTGCTGTAATCTTGATGGAAAACGTAGTTAGTGATGGAGAAAGGAATTCAGGAGACGGCTGAGAAGTGCCTGAGGGAGAACTTTCATATCTATTTGCACAAGAGACATCGTGAACATGCCACCAAAGAAGTCAAGAGAACCATTAATAAGGCAAGGGGAAAGGGCAAGAGAATTTCCTCCGTTTCAGCTCCTTGGGAGTCCTGCCTGTGTTCCAGGGCATCAGTTTGCTCCGGCAGACCCAGACGGCCTGAAAGGGCACTGCTTGGAGAGCAGCAGCTGGCGCTGCAGGCATCATCCATCCTGAGACACAAGGCAGATTGAGCTACCAAAGTATCATGTCAGAACTACAAAGACAGACCCAAAAACTCAGCACCTGAGATGCTGAGTTTCCAAAAACCACAAACACAGACAAGGCCACTTGGAGGCCCTCCATGAGTTTCCCTTCTTGAAGAGCGTCCCTGCAAGAAACGCTCATGACCATGCAATGCCATAGCCTTGAAAAGAAGAGGAAAAGCACAAAATTCTCAGCCAAATCTTGCATGTTCTGGCGCAGCCTGTAGCTCACGGTCCCCCTCCCACCCGTGTCACGGACTCACCCGGCCCTGCTTCCCCCGCCCAGAGGTGCACTTTATGTGCATGGTCACAGAATCACTGCAGGGAAGCACTCGGGTCCTCCCTGTGGTGAAGCTGTCACAGCTCCCTGCGAGGCCCAGCTGTTGCCCCACAGCCTTTGAATTCGGCGTTGGAATCTCTTAAGGCAGCTTCCCGGAACAGCGCTCACGGCCGAAGCCGCTGCCACACTCTGTCAAATGGCCGGCAGGAGTAATACAATAAAATGCCGTTCATCCTGGGATTTGCTGTAACAATGGGACACAAACAGGCTTAGCCCTGTGTACTGAAATGATGTCAAAGAAATTAGCTTTGCCCGAGTTACTCAGACATTGTTGCAAAGCTCGGCCCTGTCCTCTCATGTCTCAAGCCTGGCTGTGCTGTTGGCCAGAGGGAGCTGTGAAGAGGCCTCCCTGAACAACAGCCTTGTACAAGGAGCAGAAAGGAAGGGTTCTTGCATTCCCTGTGCCCCCAAACAAAAACCCCTGAATAACAATTTTAAAAAAAGGCAAAGAGTGTAACAGGTTTGGAGTGCCAGGGCCCATGCTCTCGCATTCCTGTAACTGCATCGTAACATTCCCCTTGGCTTGGGAAGCTGGAATTGATGGCAGATGGACTGGCACACAGCACTAGTGCTCCAAAAACCAGGCTTCCAGGAGCAATCAGGCCTGAGGCAGCAGGTGTGGACACAGCTCTGGGCTCACTGACATACCCTGCCTGGGATATCCCACGCTGGGCACCTCAGGCTGGCTCTCCATCAGCCAAGGGCAACGCTGCCATGCCACATCCCTGGCCAGGAAACACACCTGGTATTTGAATATCAGGTATTCAAAATGCAGTAAACTGTATTTTTGCTTATTAAAGGACAAAATACCCTCATAAAGAAATTCCACTAGGGAATCTATACAAAGAAACTTCCTTGTCAATATTTACCAGGTAAATTCAATAAGAAGTTTTGATTAAAAATTAGCATTTAAGTGACTAGTCTTAGACATGGAATCAAAACTTCACCTTTGGATCCCTTTAACCTTTTCATGAATTAGAAAATTAAGCCCAGAGCTAAGGCAAGTGACCATTCACAGATGGCCCTAATTCCGCAACAGGGCAAAACCCCAAAACCATCAAATGGGAAACTCCCCCAGAATGGCTATGCAAGACATGCCTCTACTACCAAGTTCAGCTCATCCCAAACTGCTCCAGAGAATAAGCTTTTAAAGCAGTTTTAACCCTAATTTGTCTGTGAAACTGTTTCTCATAGGCTATTTTTATGCTTACACTTATGAAAAATGGAATTAGAATTTTAATTTGACTAGAGCAACCTCTCATTTAGAGGTTTGCTTGCCCACAGGTCATGGACTTCATACCAAGTCAAACCCTGCTCTGAACCAAAACCAGTGTGTGCCCCAGCTCCCAACCCCGGCAGGCACACAGAGTGAGCTCTTCCCACCTGTGCAGCCGAGAGCCACAGGGGCCCGGAGTGCCAGTGCTCGCAAAGCAGCCCAGGGAGCAGATCCCTCTCTGCTCACCTCCTCCAGCTCGCCACGGGCTGCTGCCCACGGAACCTGCTCTCGCTGCCACTCAGTTCAGCGAGAGTAGGAGCAGCCCCAAGTTTAGTCATAGTACAAGATTTTATTGCTGTCATGATAATTAATGACTGCTTGCACCGAGATTTTAATGAGTACCTGCACTTTTTTTTTGTTTCTTAACTGGGTCATAAAGGAGTCGTCCCGAGCGGTTTCCTGGATTTGCAGTACAATAGGGACCTCTACAGGCGTTTCCCTGTTCCGAGCAAGGCTCAGGACAGGTAAGAGCAGCCACACCAGAGCTCTGTGACACACAGACCACGGAGCAGCCAGCACTGGGTTCCATGTCAGCATTCACTGAAGTCAGCAGGGCTTTGAAGAACCTGCTTATGACGAAGCTGGAGCTGACTGAATCCAGCCTTCAGATTATTTACCTGCATCGTGCAAATTGTCTGGTTTCAAACACTTCCACTTTGCCAGGATACTTTTCAGAATAGCTCCAAAAGTTAAGACACAAACAGAAAATCTGCACTCATTTTACACGAGAGAGAGGGAGAACTGAAATGAATATTCAAAAAGAAACTCTTACTGTTTGTCATCAAACTTGCATTTTACCAAATCTGACCCTTTCCTCTCTCTCAACTCTCTTACTGTGCTATTGAGCTACCCAAGCACCATTTCTTAAAAGAACTCACAGAAGAATGATCTACTTTTTAAAAGGGTTTGAAGCTTGTTGTCTCTCCATCATGTGACTTTAACCCCTCCTTGTTTTAGTTCTCCACAGAACATCATTCTTAAAGCCTTGCTTCCTAGGGATAGTCTAAAGGCAATCCATTAAGAACTGCAACCTACAGGTGTGACAGGAGATATTCTGAACTTAATTATGAAATCAATTACCTTGCCAAATTAGCCTTCTCCTTGTGGGATGCTTTGCCACCTACAGTGAATTTCACAGACCAGAAATGAAACAAAACATAACGGGTGTAAAGAAATACAAAGCTCTAAAATTTTGCTGAGAGGAATATGATTTTTGGGTTAGAATTTTGGTTTTGGGGTTTTGTTGGAAGGAGGGGAGAGTTGGGGTGGGTTTTTTGGGGGGGGCTTTTGTTTTGGTTTCTTTTTTTGCATGAAGTTGAGAGTCACTAGGAAGTAACCAGTTTCACGTCTAGTTCTTAGTACACAAACACAAGGCAGGACTGCACTGCTGCAGCAGCATGAATCAGATTTGTACTTTTACTGGAAGTGGGATGGAGAAGAAACTCTGGTGGGTCATTATCCAAATATACTGTGGGTTACTATGAATAAGAGAAAATCTCCAAGGAAAAACTGTCTCCTACCTGCCTGCTAGCCACCAGTGCGCCCTGGCAGGCAGGCAGGACAGGGACACTGCACACTCAGAGCATCAATCCAGCTCCTTACACTTCCCTCCAAAACCAAAGGTAGTGTCTTTAAAGCCATCTTTTCCCCAGGCTTGCATCTCACTTTAGAAACAGACCTTGCTGGGATCAGGGAAACTGCAGGCCACCCACACACCTGAGCAGAAAATGGGAGTTGAATTCAGGGAAGATATTCCAGTGGCAGCCCAGCACACCTGCATGGTGGCTGCAGATGCCAGTGAAGCAGGTTCAGGGCTGGGTGGCTTAAGGGCAACTTAGCTCGGGAGATGTGCTGCAGGAAAAGCCAGTGTGGTTCCACCAGCCTGGATCGTTCATAGGGCAAGTGGTCTGTCCTTCAGAAAGGAAGATCCCAGCCTTTGACAGCTCTGGCTTGGCCCTGCTGAGCTGCTGCCCTTCACAGCTGAGGCAGCCCTGCCTAGAAGCCCCACAAACGCACGGGCTCCTCTTGAAGTGACAGTTTTTGGCACATGTAACTGGAATGGGAAGGAGAAGCTTACGACTCTCTTAATTATGCCACTACAGAAAGAGTCTGAGCCTGATAAATGAGCCAGGAAAGATGATCCTGATCCTCTGACAGGCCAGTTCTGCAGGAAATTCAGCACCGTAAGCAGCAACACACCATTCCAGGCTGGCAGCATCTGTCACTTATCAAGGCAGGGCTGACTCCATGAAGCGATCTGAGGCCATGCAGACTCCCTCAGCCAAACAGCGATGGGGCACACAGCTGGGGCCTGCTCTGAGGCTGTGCTTCTGCAGGACAGGCACACAGCAGCCAGGTGGTGAGGAACCCAGTGCTAGAACCCGTGACACCACTTGGAAACAGAAAACTAAAATAAAGCTAGCATCTTCTTCTCCCTCCTTCCTCCCCTCCTGCTTTCCGTTCTTCCCATATTCATATCTTTCCATTTTATTCTCATTCTGACCTGACAGTCTCATTTTGCATGGCACAGCCTTATCTGGTGTTTCACTCTCCAGTTTTTATTCCACTAGCAGAAAAATATCAGCAAACTCTCACTTCCAAAGCCACCTTGGGCTTGAAAGCCAACTAGAAAAACATATTTCACTATGTAGTCTCCTGTTAAATTGTGGCCTTTAAGGAGACCTTCCTTTTCACTTATGTGCAACTAAACATTGAAAAAATGAAGTCAGTGTATGTTGCCGTAGGTACAAAATGGCTCACTGCAATGAATAAATACCACCAAAGAGGCACTTGCATATCCTGCAGGGCACCTGCTTGGTCTCCGGTACACCAAGGATGTAACAAACATCAGTAAGAGGACATGCAAAAAAAATGCATCTCTCTCCAACAGTTTTCTTTGGGCAAGGTGAAGTCCAGTTGTTCCAAATCGCGTCCTGAGAACTTCTGTGGCAAGTGCACGTACGCCCTGAGCCAGTTGTGTAGGGTGTGTGTCTGCTCCAAGACACAGCCTCTGCAGTGGAGAAGGGCTGGTCCTGGGAAAGTGAATCCAAGACCAGCACTGTGAGTGCAGGAAGAGACAGCTCGCTGGGAAGAGGGAGATTCACTCTAAACTCACTCAAAAACTCTAAGGCTTTTCATCCTTTGGATATTCAGCTCTACAATTTTCTCCAGAGACCAATGAGAAAGATCTCTCACCTGTGTTTTCCTAATAACATGCACATTTTCAATTTCCATGTGAGATGGGTGAAGGGTGTTTTTTGTTTGTGAGGATGTGCAGACTGCAATTTACACCTAATTGCCCTCTCACCACATATGTGTGACAGAAAATGTTAGGGCCCCTACCACAAGCTGACTTGAAGACCATGAAGAGCACAAGTTACCTGGCAGTGGAACCTAAGAAAAGGTCAGAAGAATGGAAAGGAGCAAACAGTGCAAAGATTTGAAGATTTGACTGGAGATGAAGAAGACAAAAAGGCTGAGAGTTGGAAAACACTGGTGTCAATGTGTGGAGGAGGGGACTGGTATCCATCCAATCCTCACCAGCAATCTTTTCTATGTGTGCATATGCTGCTTGCTCCCTCTGTTACAAGGGATTCCAAGCAGAGTGTAATGTGCTGTTTTATTTACCAGTATCACAGACCCAAGGTGGCTCAGCTACTCATCTGGATCCCCACATGAGAAGGCCCCTGAACTTCAGACCATTCAAGTGGCACACACACCTTTACCTTTTCAAATCCCACCTTTCATACACATTTCAGCATTGTCACCATAGTCTCACAAATACACAGGTCTTTCAACAAACAAGATGAATCCTTGTTGTGAAAATTAACACGCATAACAAAGAAACTGAGCTTCCAGCAGGGCACCTGAATTTAGGAGCCAATATTACCCCACAAGATCTCAAAGTACCAACTGCCTTTCTCTGGTAGTCGGCTGAGCACAGCAGATGAGTCTACAACATGCAACAGCTGAAATGAAAATCTGAGAGCCATCTCTAGCACTGGCAAACAGTCCAGCTGTCAGTGAGAAGTCCCAGTCCATGCCACCATCTTCAGAACCAATATTCTTCCCTTTTCCTTGAACCAAATCTTCCCACGTTCCCAATTCTTTGTAGATAGGATGAATTGAACCAAGCATCCGACATGGAATCTCTTAGTCCAGGGGGCAACTGAATCCCTAAAATAATTTATTTCTTATGTGAGTGGTCACACTGTGCCCATAATGTGCAAACGGAATAGAGAAAGTCTGTTTCCTGGGAAAAGCTGAAGCAAAGTTTCATAACGAAATTCCAGCTTCTCTAGCAATTCAAGTATTGTGCAGAAATCAGGATGCAGCAAGGCAATGTTCTACCTGAAATTCCATGGAACTGAGGAGCCACTATAGGATGTTTGGAAAGAGTTCTTTGTCACAAGCACTCTCCATAATCCATTTTCAGAAAGGCATCTGGTTGCTTTGCTTGTGAAAACAATAAGAACATGCCATGCCCAGAGGTGTCATGGTCTAATTTTCCAGGAATTGCCTACTCTCCATATTCTAATTTAAGTAAGGTTTCGAGAACCAGACATTTTCCTCAGCCCAAAGTATTTTTTGTCCTTTATGGCACGAGAAGCCCATGCTTGGCCCAGCACACCAAAGGTAACTGTTGGGTTGGGAGAGGCCTGTTTATCCACACACACAGCCAGCAGACACCAAAATCATAACCCAAATGGTTTGTGGTCCACGTACGATGTCCAGAACACAGCTCCACTGTGAGGGAGGTGGTGCTTATCCTCCAGAGGAGAAAAAAGAAGAAAACAAAACCAAACAAAACCAAACAAAACACAAAAGACCAAAGCAGAACACTGTACGAGTGCTTGAAATGACTGAAAAGAGCTAAAACCAACCAGTCCTCCCCACGGCAAACTCCAGGCACAGGACGGTGCCGACAGGCCTGCCAGGGTCCTCAGCTACTTGGATCTGAGCGTGAGCCACCCTCATCCAAGAGAGGAAGTCTTTCTTCAACAACACACAGAGCCTGTCAGTCCTGCGGGAGCTCCCTTGGCGCGCTCCTCTGCTGTTTCC
This sequence comes from Tichodroma muraria, assembly GCA_013390105.1. NCBI lineage: Eukaryota > Metazoa > Chordata > Aves > Passeriformes > Sittidae > Tichodroma > Tichodroma muraria. The sequence continues at coordinate 43,594 of WAAG01060260.1, read as the reverse complement.
TGGAGTTCGTCTCCTCAGCGAGGCCGGGTGCCTCTCCGGTGGTGCACGGGGCCTTCCTCCTCAGCAGGCAAACTGGTGAGCGTTCCAGCACCAGGGCCTCACAGCGCCGTCTCACCCACGCATACTTTGTAGGGTAACTGCAGTCTCCTGCATCTAAAACCAACACCATCACGTGCTTTATATCAGCCAAACCTGAAACTGCAGCAGCCTGCACAGAACCAAAATCTAGTCCTCTAACTCACTTAGGCAGCCCAGAGGAACCCCATGTTTCAGACAACTGCACCACTGGCCCCACTGTAGATCAGAAATCAGAGGTATAGAGTGTTAGCTCCTTAAAGATCACACCACAGATTAGTAGCAGACAAAAATGCAATCCCAGTGCCCTCAAAACTCTGCCCACTGAAATTCCAATCAATGTAATCAGAAGGTTCCATATTTCCCGTACCTCTTTCTTACATAGCAGTAGATGATGGCAAGTATTCCACTGGTCAGTATTCCTACACCAATTCCCACAGCAATGTAGCGCTCGTAAGAATTATGTGCATATGAATTCAGTGTTAAATGCTCACACCTCTCTCCATTATAACCTGCAAGGCACCTACAAAATAAATACACATCATGCAAAAATTATTCAGAACTTGTCTGGCTTTCTATTTCAAACATGTGTCAGTTTTCATCAGTTTTAAACAAATCACAAGAAGTCTAAACAAGGAGAAGCTGAACCTGGTGCTCACTCAGAACCTCTTCCCCCCACCAGGATTACCAGTTGTCCCAGTTTATCTAGTTTAAAGCTAGCTCGAGTACTGCAGCCACAGCAGCAATGCAGTCTAAACATCCCCTCGTCGTGCAGGGTGTGGACCAAGAGCACCGTACTCTGCTGATCCTTAGCTGCTGTAATGTCTCCAAAGGCCAAGGCTGCCCACTATGCATCCTAGAGAATTGTAAGGACACCATGGTCCTGACTGATCTCTGGCTGTGGAATAAGGGAGTTGTAGCTGATGTTGGAAGATGATGTTCTCTTCTTAGTACTCACTGTGAACATCTATTGATTCGTCTGCTACTTACTCCAGCACCAGCTGTGATTTGAGATGGCACTGTGGCAGTGATCTACAAAGCTGTGAATTCCCCCTCTCCCTTCCTTAGTTTTACACTAGCACACCACTACAGCCTTGCTAGCAGTCCTGAGGCACCACAGCACTCAGGTCTGTGCAAAACTTTAATCTTGCAAATACCTGACTGGCTCTGTGAAGCCACACATGCAGCATGTAAAGAATCAATGACAGTGTCATTTTTGAAGAAGGATATAATAGGCAATGTTCCTTACTTGCATATGGGCTTCCTCAGTTCGCTGTGGAAGGCACAGAGCCCATTGATACAATAGCTGTGGTGTTCCTCAAGGCAGGTCTGCATCAGCTTCAAGAGCTTTGGCTGCTCTGTATAATCTGCTGTGAAACAGAATAAAGTCATGTTATGTTTAGGACAAAACACCGTCTGAATATATTTTCACAGCTGGAGCAGAACAGACACTGTGTGCAGCAAACACTCAGTACATCAATTTACTGTGTCTCGTGAGCTGATTCAGTCAGCACCAAACAGAGCAAGCTTCTGAGACGGTCCAGCACAGCTTTGAGAAAGCACCAACTGTAAATAAATCACTTGCTCTTGAGGAACATGTACAGAAATGACTATGGGAGACTCACAAAGGGCAACATCACCACTATCCAACCTGCAATCCAATCAGAAAAACTATCCCAGGAATAGCAGGGGTTTAGGACACAAGGAGAGCACTGCATTATTCTCAGCATCCTTCCCAGTCTGAATTCAATTAACAGTCAATTAATTTTTTCTTGTCCTTATACCAAGACAAACTATTCTATTTCTAGTGCTCCTGCCTGCAAGCTCTGCAGCCAATGAGTGAGGATGAATGGTGGGACTCCTCCCTCCCCTCCCTTCTCCAAGGTTCAATGTTAGCTGAGTGTCCCATGACAGCTGTAAGCTGCCACGTCTGCCTGGATGGTTTTCCTGTGCAAAAGGATGGTCCATGGCTACCAAGGTTCTGAACTTGTGCTAAATTCTACACAACTGGGTCAGCAAGCACACTTCTTGCCCAGAAAATGCTACCTTGTTCTCTTATTCCCCTGTTCCTGGTGGCTCAAACGGGAGTAAAGAAGTCATGGCAACAGGGGTGCAGCAGGTGAGGAGAAAGCTCCAAAGCTTCACCATCACTGCAAGCATCTGTTCCAACTGGTCTCTCTACCCAGTTACAGGAATCACCGGTGGGGTGGGGTGTCCAAGCAATGACTTACTATTTCAGGGGACTGCCTCAGTGGCAGCTGAAGGGATTTCCTAACCGAGTGCATGTCAACACCAGCTTTCAGTTATGACCACAAGAAAAATAACATCTTCCAGCAAGGTGACAAGGTCTGCTCAACAAAGGTGACTCAACAAAGGTACAGCAAGCAGAACCCTTCCTTTCTAAGTGCTGAATCAAGGTCTGGAGATAGTACACCCACGGAACCATTGCCACGGACAGAAGCCTCAAGCCCCCTTTCGATCAGCTTGTGATCCCACCACACACTTTTCAGGATTAACAGCACCAACCCCCTAAATTCCCAATCAAATTCCAGTCTGAGCCATTTAATGCAGGAACCTCCTTTGTGTGCTTTTCTAACCGATTTTGGGGTTTTTTTCCTTCCTCCTCTCTCCTGCTTTATCAGAGATGACAAGCAATGGCAAACAGCTGCTCTTGCTAGAGCAACACTCAACTTCAGCTGTGAATGATGTGGTTTGGACACCCGAAAGGTGTGATGCTATCACTGACACTCAGATCAAACACAATTCCTTGGAGAACAGTGCCTCTCAAACCTGACAGAGTAATCAGACCTCCAGCTTAGCAAGAGACTTAGGAGAACAAGTGACAATTCAGATCTGCTTGAAAAATGACATGTTGACTTACTGCACTTTCTCAGGAAAAGCTGCAGAGGTGAGAGAAGCATGTCTCATTTTAGAATGAACTTCTAAGGGCTGAGAAAGGGCATCTTATCCATCCTCCCCAGTTACCCACAAGTTTCTCTTCACCCTGTGGTGCCTAGAAACACAACTCAAGGGAGGAAATCGGTGCTGGCTGAATAGGAGCTCTAGTATCCAGCTCTGGCTCTTTTCTGGCTGGCTCTGGGGATGATGCTGACAACTTCTGGAGACAGGCTTGTTGGCTAAGAGCACAGTCAGCAAAGGACCAGGCCTCAGAGGGACAGACTTCAGGAAGAAGTTAAGAAAGGGCAGTTTTCACGGAGACAAGATAGATTTTGGGAGAAGAGATGGATGACCTGCACAGGAGCACTGTGTGCTGTTCTCTGATGATGAGGAAAGCACAATGGAAAGCATCTGGTCAGCAGAGCTGCAGGGCTCAGCAGGCCAAGGAGATCCAGGATGCCCAGACCTTGCAAAAGCCCATTCTGGTTAGGTCTAAAGTACCTGCAGAACAGCTACCTAAGCTCTGCAGAGAAGAGTTTCAGAAAACAGACAATGGCACATTCACACTTTTCCCAGGAGCCTCCTCAAACACTCAGGCATCAACTGTTTTGAATCACCATTTCAGCACAAAGTGCACTAGAGAATCACTAAAAATAACCCTTCAATGGAAGCCTTTAGTCAGCATCTCCCACTGCCCAAAGTACCACTCTTCTGCTGGGCCCAGAGAAGATGTCTATTGCACAGGTTTAGTTTTCCATTTCCATCTCTTCCACGAGGGGAAGAAAGAAAAGAAACATGAGGAAGGTACAAATTCACACTCCAGAGACACAAAATCCCCGGCCACCTCTACCTCAACTTCCACATCTCAAAATCCCTCCTTGCTCACCTCAGTGCTGCCAAGAGGCGGCAGACTTCCACCTACCCACATCTGCAGGAAGCCCGGCTTTGTGCAGGTACAGGAACCTCTTCCCTGGTGCCGCTGTCATTAGAAACCCAGGTCAGCCTGGAGCAGTAGCCTGCCTAGAAAGCACTTGAGACAAACCAACACATTCCTTCATCGCAGTCAGGAGGAACAGCTTGGTCCGTTGTGGGTAAGATCAGCTATTAAGTCTACACACAAAAATTCCATGTGCTAATTATTTTGACGTTGCAAAAGTACAAATTACCTCTGAAAGAATGAGTCTTGAAAACAAAAAGGATGATTCCCTAGTCTGCCCCAGAGCATTATGTTAATTCCTATCATACTGTCCACCTAGATACTAAACAAGCTGTTGAATAAACAGGTCCATGTGCCCTTTCATGTCACGTGAGGGGAGAGAAACATGCTGTGTAAGCACTTGACAGCTGCCTGCAACTGAGTCATTCCAACAGATACACCTGGCAAGATCTGACATGAAATCAAGGCTACAGGTAATTGGAAGCCCGGGCTTGCCAAAACTAACAGACTGGCAACAAAAGGAGTCAGCCAGTAAGACCATGACAGCTCAGTCCTCAAGTATGGTGCATCGGGGAGGAAAAGCAGTGGGAAAGGGGAGGCAGGGAAGTGCTCAGTCCCAGGTGCAGGGCCTTCTTTACAGGCTGCATGGAACCAGCTGATGGCAATCAGGAGATTCCATTTTTTTCCCAGTGCAACCAAGATCTTCCCTACTCCTAGCTGCCCATTTTGCTACGAAGGCTCTCCGTCAGCCCAAACACCACTGAAAGTTGTTTGTCGTGCGTGCCAGCTCCCAGCTCCTCTCCGTGACCCTTCCCCCTCTCTGCTAATCACTAAGCCAAAAATTCCCCAGCACTGGTGACAAGTAAAGCCTATGTGACATAAAAGAAGGAAATAGGACCAGATCTTGTAAATAGCAGGCAAGGAAACTGAGCAGAAATTAATGGTTTTCCACAAACAGCACCTCAGTCCTCAAACTACTTGAATCCCACAAGAAACTGCCAGTTCCTCCAGTGATACTGAACCAGGAATTCATGTTCTTAGAACCCAGTATTACTGAACCCTGGCAGTAAATCTTACTATGAACTTACAGTGAACAGGAATAGAAGCTACCAGGAAACTGGAGAGATTTAGTCAGTTTCTCTGGTGTCTTTTTAAGCGTTTATTTTCAATATTCTTTCTGGAAAGGCTATTTATTAACTTTCCACTGGCTTTTAAGAGGTCCACCAAAATATACTTTTAACTCCCTGTGTAAATGTGTGCTTGAATGTTTGTGAATTTGATTCTACCTTTGAGCAGAACTCTCTCAAAGGAAAATGCTGGTGTCCAGTTGACTACCACAGCTGCCACAAAGATTCACACACTACTGCAGACACGGCTGTGATCCTGTAAATAAGCTTCCTCTTTGTTGAAACATGACCCATCACTCCTGCTTTCTAGAAACAACATGAACAGGGCACTTAACGAGCCACAACCTATTTCCACTTCATCATCCTCCTGTTTGCTGTACGGAGCTCTGCAAGAATTGTGTCACAGACAAAACCAGAGCAGTGCTGCACTGATAAACCAAAGTACCGCAGTCCAAAATCAACACCTTACCGACTTCACATCCATACAAGTGTATATGCATGTATACATATAAGTATACATATTTAATGTGTATACATTTAAGGAGCCCACACGTGTTGTATGTATATGGATGAATGCACATAACACTGTACCACTATAAGAGAACAGAAATGAAATTATAACAGCTGGACTTGTTATGAGAAAATAATAAAAAGCTTATGGAGCTACCAAAAAAAGCTTGGAAGACATCCTGTGATGTGTCTTAGAATTAGCAGAAGATGATTTGTATACCTGTTTATATGCCTTTTAAAGTACAGAGACATTAAGAAGTATCGCAGTTAGATTCCTCTCCTCCTTTACTGACTTGCCAAAACCTCATTCCCAGATCGAACAGCTCTCCCAAAGCAATGACATCACCAGCATCTCAGGTAACATCAAGAATGCAGCTGGCAGGATAAACACAGCCCTGCTCTCAGATGTTGGCAGGTAAAAGAGCCTGAGTTCACATTTCAGTCAGAAAAGAGAAAGGAAGGGAGAGAGCCAGCACTCTGAGGAGGGCTATGAAAGCCCAGACAGCCATGAATAAAACTGCAACAAAGACAGAAACTACCGAGTAACAACTCATGAGAAGCATCGCTCAAAGTTGTACCTCTTCACTCTCATTTCCGCGCATTCAGGTGTGCGCTGAGGACAGACAGAAACCAAGCGCCAGGTAAAAGTAACAGAAACTGCCATCAGAAACCCAGATCACCAGCCTTAAAATGTCTTCCTCAAACCATGACTGAACTTTGTTAAATGATCCTTCAGCTGCTCATTGCTGAGCCTATCCCAGCTGGGTGACAGCTCTTACTCCAGCGAGGCTTCAATGGCTCCATGAAGAAATCAGTTCATCTCACAAATAAAATTCACAAATCCAACAGCGTCCAAGGGATGGACCATTACAGCAGCTAACATCACAGATTTTGGTGCAGGTTTTGGTTTGTTGGTTGGGTTTTTTCCGAATTGACAGATTAACAGAGACAAACAGAACAAAAAAGCAATACCTTCAGTGTTGTTTTTTGTCCAATTATTCCATAAGTCAGCGCTGAGGGATGAAGCAGTAATAGCTGACTCTTCACTCAGTGCCCCCATTGCTGTGTAAAGCAAATAGATGCTTACTGGAACAGAAAAGCTCAGTATATCTGTTCAAGGTTCATTTCACCCAGAAAGCACTTCATACAAGATGCACTTCAAACAAACCCCAGAGAAGGCAGCAATATAATAACAATTCATTTAAAACACTTTCGCCTCGAACTTCCTTTTAACACAGCATAATTATGATTGTGGGACAACAAACGATGGCTTGCAAATTTCCCAAATACAAATCCATCCTGTTTTCCATTCTATTATCTTTGCACAATTTACAGGAGAGATACATGTAACATACTACAGCCTTACACCTATTTACCAGTTTAAGTAGCTTATTTTCAAAGAGTCTAAATTATACCCTATCAGTTAAAATTTCATCCAGGTTTCAAATGGCTGAAGCAGCTCAGCTTTGCAACATCTCTCTGTACGCCTCCTACCCCACCGCCTACTTCTGGAAGGAGAGAAATACTGTTTAACAAAGCCTTGGACCTCACAGCACAGAAAAGCCTCTTCCAAACCTACCTTTCAGCAAAATATAGATTAGCATTCCAAATGTCATGGCAGGCAGCTGCTTTAACACCTTCTCAGGTCTTCTTTCCAGGTGGCTTGCTTGCTCTGCTTATCTGTGCTCCCGTGTTTTCTCTAGCACTTATACGCCAGGAAGCGTCATCTCCTGTTCTCACCAATCAAGAAAAGGTGCATCTGGTAACAACCTAACCCCCGGGGCAACCACACATTTATTTAGGAAACTGCCATTATCTAGCAATGGCATCAGGTTTTCTTTTGAAACCCTGGTTTCCTATTACCTGTGGGCATAATTGTGCAGGCAAAGGTACAGTTTTAGAGCAAGACATGGAATCTGACAGAGCAGAAGAACAAAAAAACAGCAAAACAAAGGTGAGCAAAACAAAACACGACGTGAAAATGTGGTGTTTCCTTCCCTTCACACTGGAGGTCTTATATTACTTCCAGGAAGATATTCACCCTCAGGATGAACTGGAGTTCAGAGTGCAGAGACCAGTCCCTGCTCTGCTGATGTTCCTCCCCTGGCCCTCTCTGTCCCTCAGTCCCTGCCATCCAGAAGAGAAACTTTGGGAACAGCTAGTGCAGAGATTAGGAAGCGATCAGACACAAAGATAATGGATGATGTTCTTCATCAGTGACTGCCAGCGGGAGGTCTTTGATCCCAGGCCCCGAAAGCCTGAGGGCTGTGCTAATCACTTTCCATTCAGCCTGGCTGCGCTCAGCCCTGGAAGCAAGGCAGCCCGCTGGCCAGTGCAAGGCCTGGGATTGCCGGCCAGAGCTGCGGGGCACAAGTCCAGAGCTAGCCAGGCACAAGCACTGAGGAAACAGACTGAAAGAGCAGGTAAACTGTTGCCTTCTATAGCAGTAGATCATTTCTGCCAGAAAAGCTCATCTCTGCCTCTCCAATAAGTGACTATGCTTAATGAGAACAATCATACTTTTCACATAAAGTGTTTGCAGAACAGACCTGTCAAGCACGCTTCTTGTACTAAACCATCCTCCACAGCTCCAAACACTGTCCAGCTTCCTTGGTCACAGGCAGCTTGGAACAAGTAGGACTGGTCTCTCTGAAGGGTACTGATGTGCCCAGACTAGAGCAGGTAATTGGAAAAGCCCAGTTCAGTAACACACAGACACATCAACAACCTGACTGACCAAAGGAGAGCTACATACTTCACCTCAGCAATAACTCTCACTTCCTCAACTGTGAGCTCCAAGCAACAAAAACATTTCACAATTTTTACATTTTAAAACCAAAAGTTTTCTCATAAATGCCCTAGTCACTCTGGTTGGCTCAAGTTCTCCCTCTCCACTGCATTCTCCTCAGTGATCTGTAGGATTACATCTAACCACTTCACGTGTTAAGGGAAAAACATGAGCTAGTTATGCATATTTTAATTATGCGTTTTCCTGCTCATGGACTGCATTCCAGGAGGCTTTTCCCGTCCTTTGCTATCCTGATTTACTGCATGCCTGCACACTGATTGAGTACAACTTGCACACTCCCTGGATGGGCAGGAGTGTTTATGCCTACCTGGATAACCTCTGCTATCAGTCCCAAGCAGGGATGAGGTTCATGAGCCTTGCTTTCAACACTCAGCTGCACAATGGCAGTTTAATCTGGCCTGAATCCGAGAGGAGGCTTTGTCATGAGGCAACACAATGGGTGCGGTAGGCCTGGGACAAGGCTGCGGTGGGCAAGGCCGTGCTCTGTCTGCCGAAGGGCGTTTGTCCTTGCACAAACCTTGACCAGGTCGGGCACACCAGCGTGCTTTTCAGGTTGTCTAATGGACCCTTCCCTCTGGATGCTCCTTCTGGATGTGCTCCCAGGGGACAGCACTCTCACAGATGCCTCTAGCAGCTCTGCAGACAGCATGCTGTGGAGCCAGGCCTGGGCCTCACCAGCTGTGTGCTGTAATGCTAGCCCAGATACCACAGCGTAAAGGGAAAAGGCTTGGGATGCACAACGACCTGCTTGTAGGGCATGACACAGGCAGGCTCGCTCAAGGGGCACAAGCACAGCGCCATAAATGATTATTCTGCCAAAAAACCAGAGATGATCAGAGTTAAATCAAAGAAAACAAACAGCAGTACAAACAGATGGACACAGCAGTGACTGAACCTGCAGGGTCTCCCCATTCGCTGTGCTTCAAACACACAGTAAGCAAAGGAAGAACAACCATGCCCCAAAACACATCAACACCCTCCAGCAAGACCAAGCTAACAGTGAACAAGTTTTATTCCATCTTTCAGTCATGGGTTGATCAGTCCAAGTACAGTCTCCATAGGTGCCTTGATCCTCCTACCACTTATATTACCACATAAATTTATATTATCACTTACACTTAAAAAGACAAGCAAGTGTCTGCACCATTGGCATTATATATTTAATAATAATCCTGTCAAACTTCTGCAAACACTGCTACAGCAAACTCTCAAAGTCCATCACAAGAACAGTCAGCATAGAAATGATGCTCCACCTTGACTCCTTTATCATAGCAAGTGCATTTTCCCCTTTAATGGCAACAGAACTTAGCTGGAGTCTTTTTCCTTCCCCTTCCAAATTATGGCCCACTAGCAAACACCTAAGGCTCCCGATGAAAATAAATCAGTAATCTCAGCCGAGATTAAAACATGTACAAGTCCGAACTGTCTACCACTGCCTTCAGTGGGAATGTCACCAGTGCACACCCTCAGCTGAACTGGCATCTCAGCAGTAACTCCACTACAACTTTTGCACTGCATAGGAGTGTTCTAGATCCATCCAGGAACCAACCTTTGGGAATAGAAACATACTGATCTTATCCCATATGCTCTTCTCTAACTAGCAAATTACTGTGGCCATTGAAGCCAAGGCTTACAACATAGAATAAAAAAAGCCCTCTTCATGCAGTTTCAAAAAATAAGAGAATAATTAAATGGCTTAAAGTTCCAACATAAATGTTTCATCAGGGATAAAGTTTTGGTTTTCTCCTCCCCTTCATCTCCTGCCGCACTACATATGTTGTACTTATATAGTAATTTTAACTACATTCCACTCATTTCCATTCAATTTAATTCTATTCCATTCAATTTCAATCAAATTCAGCCCAATCAACTGTTCAGGTTTGAGGGGTTTTAGTGAGACGGGCGTATTATGCACCAAAACAATTTGTCCAGACATGGAAACAAAGTGAATCCAGCCTCAATTCTAGCTACTTACTCATGCTTACCTCTTGCAGATGCTTGAAGTCAGAATTTCACCATCATTCAATCTTATTTGATTATTTTAAATCATCTACTGAACATTTGCACTCATGTCAACATTACTGCCTGGCCACTGCTGGCTCTAAGTGTTCAAAAAATATTTAAGGACTCTGAACTACATCCAGAGTGCTTAGTGACCTCAGAACCCAAACCATGTATTTAAAAGATATCTAGCATGTCTTAGTTCTCACATTGTTTGAACAGGTCCCAAGTGTTTACAAGATCTTGATAACTGCCCCAACACATAGGTACAGCTGCAATTTATGCTTCATTCTTCATTCTCAAACACATGATTGACCACCACTACCAACATACCTGTGTAGGCTGCATTCTCCAAGTTGTTTTCACTCCCACTAAGTCAGTAGGAGGCAACACAAAGTATTTGAACATTTTACAAACCATCAGATTTAACATACTTGACATGAAAAAATAAATACAATGTAGAAATAAATATATTTCTAGTAAAAAATAAATGTTCTGTGTATCAATAAATAGAACAACTCAGATTCTTTTTCCAAGGTAACCCATTTGCTCTAGTAAACGAGCCTTTTAGTGACCAGGAGTGTGTTCTTCAGAAGCATTGCAACAGTCATAGGTCCTACTCCTCCTGGCACTGGAGTGATAAAGGCAGCCTTCTTCTTCACTTCTAAGAGAAAAGAGAAAAAAGGCATTGACTAAGAAAGTTCCCAAACCGTTTTTCCCTCTCACAGCCCACATACGCGCAAAGGGCTGCCTTGGCAGGGACTGCAGGGAAGGGACAAGCTGAGGCAGAAGCGTTACTGCAGCCACGGCAGGGATGGAACCTGGCCAGGACCGGGGCTGCAAGGAACTTCTCCTAATCTGAATGCATTACCCAGGGCTAGTTCCGGGCCAGGCTTTCACAACCTGCCCCAGCTGATCTACCCGCAGCACGCTGCCCTTTCCCCACGGCAGCACAGGCGCTCACGCAGCCTGTGCCCAGGCAGATGGAAGGTTAATCCCAACAAATTCAACAAATTTGCCCCGGTCAGGGGCAAAAATTGCCCCTGTGACCTGGCTGATCAGCTGTCCCAAGAACAGCTGGGTGACACGAGTGCAGGATGAGCCTAGGAAAGCAGCGTGGATGTGCATCACCCCCACCTGCCAGCTGGGACACTGCACCTGCAATATCCAGGAGAGCTATGGAAGCTGGGGATGCCATTCTGTAGGTAAGGAGGTGACCCCCTAACTCTTTGCTCCTGAGGACAGCATGCAGAGCAGGAGGCTGCTGGAACTACTGCCATCGCCAGCAGAGCACCAGCAGCAGCAAAGTCGTCTAGTCAGCCTCTGTTCCCCATATCCTAAAAAGACACCCTGGGACCACAGAAGGAAACTTAAAACTGGAGAGGGAGACAGTACAATCTTCTGTTTGATTTGGTTTTCTGCTTTACAATATAGACAACAAAGATGAAAGCTGTCTTCAAGGAAAAATACAATTCTAGTGGCAAAATTCCCATTGCAATTTCAGCCATAAACACTCACTTCCTCCAGAGAAGGCTTCTTATTTTTTTTAATCATTGTTACTAGGGTGCCTAGATTAAACCAGGATGCAAAGGGGCAGGTATTTCTAAAGTATCACAAAGGAAAATCTAACTGATGAATTAGCTCCAATCATGAGCCATGCTAGACTATTCAAATTCAGTGTATACCTTGAGTGCATTTAAGTTAACCTGTTTGTATGAGCAATTCATATAACATAGCAATAAATCCCGACTTGATATCTACTGTGCAAAATGCCATCTATTGCAATGACAGGTTGTTTGCAATGGAATTCTGTTCAAGTTTGTAGGAACTCACCACAAGACAAACTGTAGCAAGTTATTTGCTAATAATGGTCTGACCAGTTGGCATTTTACTAACCTTTTTAATACTGAGAGTTGGGGATTTTCTAGGGTGCCACCATGAGAGGTTTTTTGTTTGTTAGTTTTGGAGGGTTTTTTTGGCTTGCTTAGTAATAACTTCCTGGTAGATCATACCCCACTTCCAGAAGCATTGATTTTCCAAAGGCACACACACAGGAAACAAGTGAGCAAGCATAACTGACACAAACACATTCAGTTCCACTGAAGTCCCTACAGAGCAGACTCTGCCTGGCTATGAGAAGAGATTAAGAGATGGAAGACTAGGCACCTGGATTTGGAACAAACAAGATCATTTGCTACTGCTTCAAGTGTATTTATCTTGAATCTCTTGAATCTGTGTGGTGCTTAACTGTCAGGAATAAGAAGGTCTCTTATTAACTCAAAACCAGAAGTATTACAAAAGAATTTGAAAAATTGGAAATTGGGGGTTTTGGCAAATGATATTTACTAGATTTGAAGAGCAGGGGTAAATGAAATTAATAAAATGCTGTCTGAACCTACCCCCCATGGCAGGGACCGCATGAGAGCATTCGCAAAGTTAACAGCGAATATCTCACTGAACTGAAGAACAGAAGATCGACCCTCATTGAGGAGAGATGGCAAATAGAACCAGGAGGGTTTTAATTACTCTGCTGACTGGCACCACCAGATATGCTGTTAAAATATATGGAAAGGAAATCAAGTTACAGTGTGGTTTTTCTTCAGATATAAAATACAACAAATTAATTTAGATGTCATAAGACAGTTACTCTTAATATTCTCAAACCCAAATAATCAACCTTTTTAATAGTCATACTGTTTTGAAGTACCTACCATTTTAGATTGGTGCTTACAGTTAATACAGTTACTATGAATTCTCAGATTAATGTCGTAATTATTGAAATGTATCCACATCTGAAGAAAACACAGCTATTAACACAGAAAATACTGTGGGCACTTGACACTGAAATACGTTTGTTTCCATGGCAGTGCTACCTATCTCTTTTTGTGGTGTTACTCAAACTACTCCTGCTTTACCTACAAAGAGGACAACCTACAACCAGACCGTGCCTTTCCTCAAGAAAGCCTTCCGATGACTGTCAGGTATAACGTGCATTGCCTGTGGTGTTAGTAACCCTACCCAGCAGGAAACACACAGTGCACTGTTTTCCCAAGTTGTTGGGGAATTCCTCTGTCCATATTCCACCATTATGGAAATCCCTGTGGGTAGGAATGGCAGAAGCCAAATTTCATGTCAGTTAGCAAAACACCACCCAGATAGCTTATGCACAAAAGCTGATCCAGATTTTTGAACATACGACAGGTGTCTGTGCTGGGGAAACTATCATCTGATAAGTTTCCATTAGTAAGAGTAAATACAGATACGGTGAGCGCAATTTTCCAAGATGAATGCCAGTGACCAAAGGGGGAAGATAGCTGGGCCTCAAAAACATCAGTAGACTTTCCTTTCCTGGTCAAGTGAAATAGGCTGAAGCACAGTTCAAGGCAGCACGTAAAAGCGTGACTGATCTCATGTAGGCAGGTGAGGTGTTGTGCTGCCAGTTCCATCAGATCCTGCTTCTGCTTCTCAGGAATAAAGTAACTTTGTCCACAGCATTACTCCTGCTTTCTCCAGATGGGTGCTGGTCTTCCAGGCCTTCCCCTGATAATCTGGAGAATGCAAGTTAGATGCCTATGGGGGAGGAGCTGCTATTTTGCAGCTTCTGTAGGACCTTGAAATCTTCCTTTGATTCTTCAGAAGAAATGAAATGTAGATTGTTTCCTTGAAAAACAGGATCCACTGCTTTGGAAACAGCCCTTCATTCCTAGGTTCCTTTAAAGCTGAGGACATCAGACACCTAATAGGGTTAATCACACAAACCAATGGCAAGTCTCAACCTGAAGGCAGTTCTGGGTCTTGTGCATCTGCATTAAGTGATGCAGAGTAATTCCTGCCTAAGCACTGTTTCCACATAGCTTTATGAGTCCCTGTAAAGGTACAGCAGATCCCTGCATCCCCGCAGCACTGCCCAAGCGTGAAATCATGTGCTCAGCAGTCACACTGGGTATCCCGTGTTCTGCTCCAGACGTTTTGGGACTCTTCTTGCTTACGCACTGTGCGATACCAACCAGCAAGCAACTACCCTGTTTCTCAGAGTTCCTTCTTTTTCTTATCCTTGTTTCCCTTACTGCAGCTATTTTAACTGCAATATAAAGGAAAACCAAGGAATTATAGCCCAGTGTTGTAATTTAAACTGTGTATCAGTAAGGCTCCTGAACAACACCCTCTTCTGTGCAGGAGAATGTTGACTGGCCATGCTCACTGACCCCAGTTAGCCAGCAGCCAGCCTGGCCTTCTGGCTTCTGTCACAGCAACTGAGAAACAAACTAACTAAAGCTATAGCAAAAGCACCTGGAACATCCACATTCTGGTTTTGGGACCACTGTTCAGGAAAGCTGCACAGGGAGCTAATTTGGAAAGAATTCAATAAGTGAGGAGCAGCCTATAGCCAGGCAGGTATGGCAATGAACGCGGAGAGGCAGCAAACGCCATCAGATGCAGCTGCTGTCACAGAGCCCAGGCTTCCTGCGCACTGCTGCAAAGGAACAGCTGAAGGACCACCACTTCCACTAATTAATTGGATTTGAAGATTGTGGTGGTCAATCTCATTCAGAGAAAACGCATAATACAGGCCCATCACCCTGTACCACATCAATTACTTGCTGGGGCTCTCTCTCCTGCTCTTCAGTGCTGGGCATCCCTCCCTGCTCATGCTGGCACCAATTTTCCAGAATCTCTTTCACACTGTCAAGTCAGACAGAACAGTTCTCATGTGTAAAGTCCTCCACCGATATCACAACTACATCACCTAACGAACACCTTACACAAAGGATTTCTTTTCTACATAGGCAGCTAATAAAGACTCAGCAATCAGCACTGCTGTTTGTCAAAAATATAGAAGGAATTGTAAAGAAATACAAGCAACTTTGGTTTCATTGGTATTTCCAGTTCCACTTGCAAAGGTGAGCTACTACAGTGGCATGTTACTACCCTGCTCTACCAGTTACTCCTGGAAATGATGCTCCACCCAAAAGAGCTGTTTCAGCTAAATGTTCTGGCTAAGTTGTTGCTTTATTTCATGTTCCTGGTCCTTGTAGCCCTCCTCCTCCCATGGCATTATAGCTGTGGCAACAAAAGCCTATAAAACAGGGCCAAGTACACCCACACTATGCTCTACACTGTTCATAGAAACAGATCTCCCCTTCTGTCACTGAAACTTGCTGCCCAAAAGCAGCTAAAATGGCACTGGGGATCACAGAGGGATGCCATTACTTCTCCTCCTCCCTGCCACTTCACCCTTCCTCCTGAGGCTCCTAGAAGCCAGGACAGCCACTCCCCAGAGAACAGATTTTTGCAAATCCTTAACATAAACAGGTGCTCTTCCTGCGCCGTGGTGGCTTTACATGGAGAGCTGCACATGCAGTTTAATATACCCCTGCAGTATCAGGCTGGGTATCTCAGTGCTTTGCAGCTGACCTCCACATGCACAGTACTCTCCTGTCTTGCTGTTTTAGACACCTTGGAACTGCTCTGGACCAAACAACTACTGGTTTTTGATGTGGATGCAGTTTGGAGCATCAAAATAAAGAGGACACGTGGGGATGTGGGAAATCACGAATATCGTTTAAAGGCATTCCATTATTTTCACATGTGTACACTGAATTTAACAATGAAAGACAAGAAAAAGAAGAACTGAAGTGCATCCTTTTGTTGTTAAAGAGATAAAAATAACCTTTACTCTCTCACCTACCCTGCAGAGATTAGAAGATGGAATCCAAGTACTGCCAAGGTAAGCAACTGAATAAAAACACCTTCCTCCTATCTAATAAAATTAATTTCCACAATGGGAACTTTTCAGCCAGATGACCTGGTGAAGGAAGCTATTTCCATCTATTTTTGTAAATGAAATTTGAACTCTGATTGCCCACTTAAACCTCTGCTCTCGCTATTGCCACATTTTTCTCCTAGAGAAGTGTATGAAGAGACAACAGATACTGGTGGGCTACGTCATGCTACACAGGTGCCACATGCCATGCCAGCCATTTATGTGCCTGGCCTAAACCTGCAAAAACCATTTTCAATTAGGCTTAAATATAGATTGAGCCAAGTGATCAAACAGGGGAAAAAAGGATAAAATTATTTGCTACACAAACATGCTGGCTTGTTCCACTTCCTAACTGCCAGATCAAATACTTGCCAAGGGTGGTTTACTTGCTGGTGTTCAGGACTGTATACACTGGGATGTTTTTTGTTGTTAAAGATTTTGTGGAACTTTCACCGATACCAATGAACCAACAACAACTTCCCTTTGGCAATGCACAGTGAAATGCTACTTGTAACTGCAGTGGCATAATCCAAGCTGAAGTTCCTCCCTCCTTTTTGGATCTTCCCTCCCTCCAGGTAAAATCTCGAGAACAACCCACAGCAGACATGACGAGACAGATACAGGGCATTGCTGAAACTCTGAATCACGGCCTCGCCACTGAATCTACACCTTTATTGCAGGCGCAAGTTCCCGTGTTGGAAGAGAAACAAACAAGAAGGATGCAGGTTCACGTTTCTCAAACTTACAGCTTTTGTGCTCCCATACCTGCTAAAGCAAACCAAAAATCTGAAAATTCTCTGTACTTTAGTTCAGCTCTGAAAATAGAAAATAGAACCTTTTATTTGTGATACCACAGCCAGGATAAGAGAAGAAAAAAAACCATCAAGTTATCCTCCAGAAGATTTATTTTCCTGGAGCTCTGTTGCACACATCCAGTTACACATTTCCAAACACATTCCAAGACAGTCGCTCAGCTACACTCATGCAGGTAATTTCACAGACTTTAGCAGACAGGTAACATGCAAGATGAGTAAAAGCAGCAGGGAACTAAGGGAGTGATGTAATTACAAATACACAGCTGGCTAAAACCATTCTGTATATAATTAAGCTTTGAGACATTATGCCAGCCAAGATGTTAATAACTGTGAAAAAAACCTGTGGGTGATTTTCATACTTATCAAAATAAGGAACTGTTGAGAACCATTAATAATGTGGGTAAATGCTGTCTAAGCTTCCCACACTCAACCCTGCCAATAAGTGCAACAATCCTGCTATTCCAGTCTGGAGCTCCTCCAGAACAGATATATTTAATAAAGTTACAATGTGAACTTGCTCTGCAACAAGTTAAACATAAAAAGATCAATATGTAACAACAATTTTTATCTGTCATGATTGCCTGGACCAAGACGTTAAGCACTTTCAGACGAACCCACATTAAACTTTAGCATAAGGGGTATTCCTAAAGCCAAGTTAACATTTTCACAGTCAAGTGTAGAGGAAGAGTGCAAAAGGAGGCTTTGAGAAGCTGTGGTTTAATAATAATTGCTATGAAAAGTGGGAGACGCTATGCTTCAGAAAGACCAGAAACTGTTTTCCTTGATTACTTTTCAAACATTTCACGACCTCTAAGGACTAAAGAAACTGGACACAAGCACCTTCTGCATCACTGCCAGAAGAGCTCATCTCTATCTCTTACAGGTTGCTGGTACCTGTAACTAAAAGTAACACTTCGTCTCCTAACTAACATACCGTTTCTTAAGAGCAGCTAGATTTGTGTTCTTATTTAATAAATTATAAAAAAATTCCTCAAAACATTGTCTCTTTTGAGACACTGCCTATGTCCAAAAATTTACCATGAGTGAATCCTACAAACTTCAATATATTTATCCAACAGATTTGCATAAAGAGTGTTTCACTGACCTTCAAAGTCCACATCCCCAACTAATTTGGTTTTTCCTGTAAGAGGATCATGGATATGGTTGATGCCTACGTCAATCACAGCTGCACCTTCTTTGACCATATCAGTTGTAATCAACTTTGGGATACCTGGAATCATCAACACATATTTAATTACCCTGGCCAGGTGGTCTGAGGTTAGCAGTTTCGAATGATAACAAGGGGTGTGCATGCACAAGTTTGCATGCACAAAATAGAATACTTTCAGTTGAATATTTCTTGATACACCCCACACTGAAAACAATTATTCCTCAATTGCACACAGTTTGCATACAGAAAAGAGAAAAAAAAACCAAAAACATCCCACGAAAAGTTGTGCCATGGTTTTGGTTTAAGAAACACAACCAGTAAGCAATTTTAACTGTTATGTTAATCCCAGCCCACAACACTGACCTTCCACAGAGGACAAAACACTATTTCTTGCTATTTACAGCAATTTGGGAGACCTCTGCACTTGACCTGAGAGGCCCAGCCTGGACACCTTGTGGGCTGCATTCCTGTGGTAGGAGTTTTTTGCTATTAAGAAATTCCAGCTGAAACAGCCACAAGAAGCCACCTCTGCTTTTTCATATGCACCATATTCCTTCAGCACACTTAAATGTGAAGCCTCTTGATATTTATTATGAATACGTGCTTCAGTCAGGACACAGAAAACCTAAAAGGTCACTTGAAAGTCTAGATAATGAAATGTGCCCATGGCTGAATGACTCCTGTCAGGAATTTCTTCTCTACCATGCAACCTCCAACTTCCAGTAATGGGAATTTCCAAACTAAAAATTACAATTCACCCTGCTTCTTGAGCAATTCCATCAGTTTTTTGTTCTGAGAGCAACGTTAGAGTGTCTCCAAAAAGGCAGTCTGAACTCCCCTCTCCCCATCAAAGCAGCTTTCTCTCAGGTGGGGAGAAGGCAAAAAGGAAAAGAAACCAAATCCATATGGTTCGCCCCTGCAGTTTTACTGGAGAAAAGCACTAGTGTACAAGGCTCTGGCTCCATGTGCTGTGCTGGAGCACAGCCATTTAGTCATTTGGATACAGGCAACACTAGAACACTCTTTGCTCTCCATTTCTCACTCCCCCATAAGACACCCGCTTGAAACTCTGCTTCTCATGTTGAGCAAGCCAAGATCTCAAACTCTCTCCTAGCCCATTTGATAACATCTGACTGCATCTCCTTCATCCCCCTCTGATGTAATCCATGGCAACCTAGCTGGTAATTGGATAATGCCTGAGCCTTATGGGGGTAAATGATCTGTGTGTGATAGGGCTGGAAGCATGTTAATGGAAGCTGCACAGTTACACCCTTTGTAAAATGGTTTGATAATAAGCCAAATACTTAATAGCAACAAATGAACTAACCCCCAAACCAAATGAGCATATCTATTTACTTAAACCTACTTTACATACCAAGTAAGAAGGGATAAACATTAGAGCAGCTTTTCCTAAAATGCACTGACTGAAGAATGTGGAAAAACCTTTCACTGGTAATTTTTGATGAATCACATTTTAAACAAAGGAAAAACAAGGCCCTACTTAATCTGAGTTTAAGTGCGAGGACTGTGAAACAGACAATTTCTAAGGAAGCTAACCAGAATAAAGGGTGTGATTAACCAGCACCTCCTACACAAGAGGACCACAGATCATGTCTCGAAGGACAGTGCAAGAAGCCCAAGCAGAAGGTCATCTGGCATATGGTACAGTCATTACTTTACCCCCTCTCCAAACGTAGCAGGCAGATGAGCCCTGTTTCTGGGCAGACTGGGAAGCCCAGACAGCAGGAGCAGCAAGCTGACTGGCCCAAGAGTCCTGCTGCTTCTATCACCATGGTCTTGCCTGCCCTGTGGTGGGTTGAGGAGCACTGCTGGGTAAAGCTACACTTACACTTCTGCCATGGGGCTGGGCCCACAGCAAAAAGAACTGACTCCATGGGATGTCTGCGCAGGCAGGGATAGCAGGCCAAGATGGGAAATGCTGTGGTGGGATACAAAGTGTCAGGTGTTCTTAACTGGAAACACAATGCTTTGGATAGAAATATAAAAGCTCTCTAGTATTCAAAGAGATTTTAGGGAGGGGTAGATTGGACAAGAGCAGCGTTGTTGGAACTTAAGATTCAAGGAGTCGAGTAGGAACAAGAAAGAAGGAATAAACTGCATGGATAGTTACAATCCAAGTAAGCAGGAAAACTGCTGCACCAACCCTGGGGGCAAATGAGAGACAGCACACAGAGATGGATCTTCTCACACTTAGGAGTAACAGAGAGAAGAAGCACCTGATTTAAAGCATTACCAAAACCATGAATGCAAGTGAACAGAAAAGCACTCAGAGGTGGAGCACCAGATCAGAACAGACTCACTGCCACAAGTCACCAATCAGGAGCCAGGATGCAGATGGCTCTTGTAAAAGTACTACATAGGAAAAGGAATCTTGGTCTTCCATGCAAGCACATGCAAAAAAGCTCTTTTCCATTTGCACATCTTCTGCAGTGGCCTGTAAAAGCAGCTGTTCCAACCTGGCAGGGTACAAGTTATCTTTTTTGCAACACTAACTACTAACTGAACAGGTCACCCATTTCCGGGGAGTGTATGATCCCAGAGGTACAACGTGCAGAGTTCCCATGTAACAAAAGGAAGCTTGGAATGATTCCACCTTTCTAAAGCTCAGCCTTCCCCAGAGCACCCACTGGGGCAGGGCTGTGTGCTGTTTGCATAACCTAGCCCTAAGCTTTTTCATCATTCCAAGTATATCTCAAGTTGTGTAATGAGTGTTGTATCATGCTCCTGTTACAAATGACACAGGGAAAATAATGTGAAAGGCAAACATGGCTGAATTGCTACTGGACCATTTAACTCCAAGCATAAACAATGCCAAACCATGCTCAGCACAAAAATCAGAAGAGATGATTAAACTGGAAGCAGTGAATTTGGATTAAAAGCTACTGGTTTATTTCCAGTTAGCACACCATTGTTGCCTTTTATTCAGAGTGGTGAATTCTGGTCAGGCCCACAGTCAAACAAATAGACGTGGGACAAATAAGCTGTTTCTTGCTCCTGGCCTGCCTTAAGAAAGAGGCAGTGAAGTTAAACCCTGAAGGAAAGGACATCTCACTTGAACAGGAAGTGACAAGATTTAGACAGGTTCCTGTCTGTCTTCACCTAGAAAATACGTAAGGAAGTCTTGGGTCTTGAGGATGAGAAAGAGGGGGAAAGGGAGCAGAAAAGGGGAAAGACACAATCCTCTTATAGTCCTACAAAATGGTACAAGAGAAGGATGATACCCTTGAGCTGCAAAGGGTACCCAGAATTTTGCCAAGATTACAGCAAGTTGGGTTGTTCAATTTTTTAAAATTAATTTGTATCTCTACTTTTAATACCTGTAAACAAATAACAAAGGTTGCTTAGAAGCAGAGTTCTACTTGTTTCTTTGGGACAGATTAGTTAAACTCTAAGTGTTTCAGTCTTCATTGCTTTAAGAATACAGACACTGATCTTGTCCCCTTCCTCTAGGCAATTATCATTCTCTTTCTCTTGACGTGATAATTGTAAAAGAGAAAAAAGCCCAGCCATTTACAACATAGGTTACCGAAACCTCCAGTTAATTTGGCAAGGTTGGCCTTAATTCTAACAGCAGGGGAATGATACTACGGTTTTATGAATGCAGCCTCCACCTGATGTAAAGAAACCCTCCTGTCAAAATTTAAATGACTCATGATTTTTCCATGGCACAGAGAATGTTTTAATTTACATAATTATACCTGCATAAACTATGCACTGACTGGTTCCCAATCTTGAGTTCACTCTGAAGTCTCCCTAAGGGAAAGGTGTCGCATGTGACGAGAAACAGTTTATGAGTCTGCAAATGTGAAGGGCAAGAACAAAGAGCCAAATCACTTGCCCTTCCTACAGCAAGCAATCCTACCCGCTGCAACACCTGCAGCGAGCACGGGCACTGATTATTCAGTGGAATGTGAAACAGCCAGTGCCACAGACAGACTGCAAAGTCTTTTTTTTGGGTTTGAAATGTTGCATTTGGAGCATTAACAACAACCAGTATTACCTGCAGCAACTATTATTATGTCAGCGAGCTGCGTATGGACCTTGAGCTGCTCTTTTGGGGTATATCTGTGAGTAATGGTCACTGTAGCATCACCTGAAACAGAAGAGATAAACAATTAATTTTCAGATATAAAATGCTAAAAAAAGTACAGCATTTACTTTCAGGTGCAAATTACTTACTTTGGAACATTAACAACAGTACAGATGATTTGATTTGTCTTGGAATGTGACTTTTAAATCAGCATAGGCAGAACACTCACAACACTTACTGCTCATACAACGAAGAAACATTTGTTCTTAAAAATTCTCCCAGGATGAATTCATTTCTATGCTGTGGGCTGAATTCCCTTCCATGGGAAGGGAAGCCCTTCTATGGCTTCGTTACATTTAGTGGAACTCCACAAAGCAAACCCAGCCCAGAATCCAGGGTCTGCCTTATCAAGCCCAGTCTGCACAGGGTGCCACTAGACTCAGTTGTTTGCCACACACGAAAGCTTCAACAAAAGACCACCAGTAGAAGCACAAGAAGCACACATCCTTCGGCTCCTGCAGACACTCGCACTGCTTGGCAAGAGCTACGAACAAACCCTCCCAGTAAGACAGGAAGAACCCTTGTGCTGTTTGATGGAGACCCTGAGGAGAGACCACAACAGGAACAGTCACAGGGAGAGGGTCTGAAGTCTCCTACAGCATCCAAAAGCAGGTGTGGTACGCCCTTGAGGACTGTCCAAGCAAGCAGCAAAGAGAACAGCTCTCAAAGAAGACTCCTCCCAACCCTCCCCGCAATTATTTGCACTGCACAGCGTTCAGGTGTTACAGACCCCCATCTCTGCTTTCCACTCATCACAGACACCTAGGCCTTGTTATTGGCAATTAAACTAAAATCTTTTGCCTTCTCAGACATCACCATCACATCTGCTTTCTTTGGAATGTGTCTGACTGATCTAATCTGTGCCTCTCTCTCGGGCATCTCATCTTCAGCCTTTCTGTGCTCTAGATTCTCCGCTCTTTCCCGTCAACTTTTATCCCTCTTCTTCAGGCTCTACATGGCACATCATCTCCCCAAAGACGAGCAGATCAAGACATTTACAGATAATGAAAACAGAAAAGTACAGGTTTGAAAAAAAATAGAGGAGTCTTCTGATACCAGCTTTAAGCAAAAGTAGTATATCTTGCCCAAAATCACAATCGTTACTCAGTGGAAAGGTTGAGAAGAACCAATGGATAAAATCCAAAGTTAAAGTTATCTCTGAGGAATAAAATCGGTGCTAATTTGCCTCTAAGATTTTAGTGAGGAATGTGTCTGTAGTCAGCTCCTGAAACTAAGTAATTGCTTTCACTACCAAAAAGGAAAGGAGAAAAAAAAGAGGAAAAAAAAAAAGCCCCTACCTTGAGAATAGCAGTCCAGAAGCTTACAGACACCTCAGAAAGGGGAGGTTTTCCATTTATTTGTGATCATGCCCAAACAGAAAATAAACAACTATTTTTACACTGCTACTTCTGCTGAAAGAAGAGGAATATATTTAACAATTAAGATTCCACATCATACTCCCAAGTCAATTCCCTAGCTTAAAAAACAGAGGTGGTCTCTTGACCTGCCTAAACAGAACATTATCTGTTTTGGAAGGGGTTCACATAGCTTTTCCATCTGATCAGATATTGCCACCTGCAGGACATGAGTGTATCTACATATGAAATATCACAAATTAAGACAGTTTTAAGACTTATTAATTTTTTTTATAATCTATAAAGAAAACCAACCAAAACCTACAACAAAAAAATAAATAAAAAATAGTACCATACACACATACCCCCTGCATCATTTCTCAATAGAAAATCTTTAATCAAATCAGCCCAACTGCTGAAAAAACTCTTGACTGATAGCCTGAGAAAGTTTTTTTTCAGCATTCCACTGTAGGTCTTCTCTGATCCCTATCCAACTGAGTTAAAAAAAATAAAGAAAAAAAC